>VZSZ01007811.1:314305-333396 GCA_013398815.1 Ibidorhyncha struthersii
GGGGAAGAAAAATACTAGAATACCTGTTTCATTATAGGCAGTTTAAATGCAGAAACTACTTGGACAGTAGTTGCAGTCCTCAGGGTTTTTTGTATCAAAAAAATGTTAAGCATTCGCAGTTCTTTCCTTGTGATTTCATTTTTCTTTCACATAATCTGATTAATATAAATTGGCAGTTTGAGATATTGACAGAGAAAGGAACAACAAAGCAAGGAAAAGGTATAGAACGTATGAGGGACAAGGGAGATAAGGGTAGACATATCTTAAATATAGTTGTGTATGCTTACTTGCATTCAACTCTGACAATAAATAAAATTATTGTAGTCTAATGTTAAAAGCAGTTTTGTATGACAGCATGCTAAAAGCTAGTTGTTTTATATACTACTTTATAGCTGTAGCAGTAACATAAAATCTAATTTGTGTCTGGTTTTACTCAAACCAGGTAATAAAATTACAACTTTGTGGTTTTTATTTCTTCTTTCTCATCTTCCCTTCTCTTACAATAATCTCCTACTGGCTTATCCAACTTCTAGATTTCCCAGGAGGCCAAACAATTTGAGGTTCAGAACAACAGTCCTTTGGATTATTTTTTCCCCACCAGACATTCAAGTAAGCCTTTAGCACCCATCTTGCAAGAACTGCCATCTCTTGATTTTATAATGACTTCTTTCATTACCTTTGGTCTTCATTCTGCTTGTTTCCCAGCTGTTCAGAAGGTGTGGTAATAAATAGCGGTAACCTAAGTTAGACCATGATGAACTCCCAAGCCTATTTTACAAGCCTCTTTCCCTAAGCGTTGAAACCTCCAGGGCTGTCTTTGGTCAGAGCTATCTGTTACCCAGGTGAAACATCTGCAAGCCCCAGCTGAGTAGTAGCTGGGAAACCTTCCCTAGCCAGCATCTGCAACCAGCTGATAGAGAGGCCAGGAACAGAAAGCACCCTTCCATTCCTTGACACTTGTATGGGCTAAATAGAGGAGATCAGGAAGAGAAATGGTGCCCAGTTTCCCAAGGTCCACTACTAGCTAACAGGTGCAGAGGGGAGATGCAGGAGTGTAGCACTCCCTGCTATGAAGCGCTCAGACATTGGAAGAAAAAGTCCACAGCCGCGTTTGTGTATGGCCTCAGCTCGTAAGCAGGCTTGTGGCTCCTTGAGCTGAATCTTAGGCTTCTGTGCAACAGGGAGGACAAACCGGAGCAGAGATCCAATGTACCCAGAGAGCAGAGAGCAAGTTGGCAAGATTTGAGAGTCGTTGGTTTAGGATCAAACAGTTGAATTTTTTATGTTGAAATATACCTGTTGTGGTGAGATTCAAACATGATGTTCATGGAAATAAGAGGAAATTAGAACCCAGAGTTTTTTAAAAAAATATTAGGTAGGTTTCTTTGTACATCACTCAGTGTTTCTTCTGACTCCTTCAGTATATACAGCTCATGTGGTTTCACTTGCTCTTTAAGTTGCATGACTCTTGCTAATTTCTAGAGTTTCTAGAAAGAGAGAAAAATGATAGCATTAAAACTAGTACCAAAATAAAAAAAAAAAGCTCTATAATGCTGCTGCTTAAGTCTACTTTGCCAACTTTTTCTCAAGAAATTCTGCTTTTAATGTGTACCTGCCCAATCCTCATGTGTCTGTGCCTTCTCTGGCTCCTCATGTGTTGAACAGGACTTGGATTTTCTGAAGTTCTACAAGTACATTTTCAGGAGGCTTAGTAGTCCACAGTGCCCATTTTAGGGGAAACAGAGTATTTGTTCCTTTGCATAAGCAACATTTAATTAGGGTTTCATCCCACTAGTCAGGCTTAGTGGTACAATTAATGGTGTGAATTCTCAAAGCTCACAAAATTAAGATCAACAGAGGAGATTGTAGCATCTGTTCTAACTCAAAGAACTCTTTGGGTTTTAGGTTTGATAGATACAGAGCCAGGTAAAGCCTTCTTATAATATCATGAAAGTGGCTTTTGAGAATGTTAGTGCAGTGGATCACGTACACAGATTTGGTAGATGCAAAAAAAATAAAATTAGAGGTTCTTAGGTGTTCCTCTTATGGTTTAGCCCTGTGGTATAAGGATCTCCCTGTAGCAACCAACCACACCACCCCCCAAAAAAAAACCCAACCAAATGAAAAAACCCAAACCAACAAACCCCAAAACCCAAACTCAGGTGGTTTCTAACTTTACTGGCTAGATTCCTGCAGATTTCTAAGTATATCCACAGAGAATTAGAATCATGACCAACAGTACATGTTCACATGCATGGTGTTCATAAACAACCAAAAACATGCTAGCTTCAAGCAAGAGGCTGTTCAAAAATAGTATGGAAATAAACTATATTTTTTTGAAATTAAGGCTAAGAATCTTGGATATTGTTGTATCCACAGAAGATATCTTCCTGTGGCTCAGAGGAAACAGAACAACAGGGCAGCAAGTAGCATCAGGCTGTGGTTATGAAAGGAAGAACTTTTTCATGTAGTGTGAAACTAAATGTGAAACTCTATTATCACTACATGCTAAAAAAATGGAAATAGCCTGAGGTTTATATTGTGAGCCGATCAAAATCAAAACCAAGTGTTTCTGTGTGGAATCCCCATTTCTCAAATACTTTTAAAAGTTGCTATATAGTTGTAATATCAATCCAAGAGTAATCCTCAAGCCAACATACACAGCACCAAAGCAGTCTAGCCACAAGATGAAGACTGTTGTCACTATTATATGTTGTTTGGTCATATTATTCACTAAATGGGGCTGTTTCGTTCTGGAACAAATAAAGATAGATTTCATACTCTGAATAGTTTGCCATGTACATGAACATCATAAACTAGACATAGATTACAACACAGGCACGCTGAATACATGCAAAGAAAGGAAATATCACCATATCATATATTAGGATCCTGGTCTTTGTGTCTGGAACAAATATTTCTAGTGCTAACAAATCCATCCAGCTGTCAGCTTGCAGTAATGAAGTATGCAACTTAAAAAGTACACAATGATTTCCAGCCTTGATGGATTATCACTTAACCCAAAATGCAATGCTGTACAGATAAGTATCACAATTGGTTGATGGTCTGATAAAGATTCCATTATATAGCTGAGCTCCAGAGAGGCTTCAGCAATGTGTCAGGAATTCAAACATTCCTAACCTGAGCTCTGATCACACTGTTTTTTTTTCTACTGCATATGAATTATGCAGTCTAACAGTCTTTATTCTAAGCTAGCAGTACGAGAGATTTTCCAAATTAAGAGTCCCTTCTGCTGGAAGCATGCTCACTGCCTGCAAAGAAAGTGCTTTGCTCTGAATTCATCCTGAGACGTTCCCTCAGGTGCCACAGGCTGTAGGGTCTTAGCACTCCTTCTGCCCGGCATCCACATGTAACTAGCAAGGAAACACCAGCCTTTCAAAAAAGTACATGGGGAGGACTGAAGTCATCAGTATTACCACCTCTATGTAAAGCGCAGCATCAAAGACAGTATGTACGGAAGTCTGTGACCGTATGGACCCTTTTCATCTGACCTCTAGCTGAGTGGTGACCTCAGTCATAACATTTCCTACATTTTATTAACGTGTAATCGTTTTCAGCATTCAGATGTAAACAAGATATGAAACCTATACTGTTCATGCTGATTTCATACTCCAGTCATGCTTAATAATCTTGTGACTTTCAAAATAATAAAAAATTTGTTTACATATTTGTACTTACTGCTTTAAAAGCCAGATTTCCACTGATTTCAAGAGACTTTTAGGATCAAGTATTTACAGCTCTACCAGCAGTTTGGCTTGCAAATTGGTTAAATAATTTTATCCCATCTAGCTGACAGGTAGTGTTGAGGTTTGAATGAATCTGGATTTTTCCGGTCCAAAGGGAGGCAGGGTATTTTTAGTGTATTGACAGTGTTGCCTGCAGTGCCCCATAAGCTTGAGAATGACTTGCAGTTTTGTGAAGAATTTCCTCTACATGGTGAAGAATTTCTTCTACAGGAGAACAGACTGTAATATCCCTTCTTCTATGTAATACCTTACATATACATAAGCTCATTAATTTTCAGTGGGACTATATGTAGTTTAGTATGTTATTCGTAGATTAAAATCTGTGATGTGCTAGGTCCAGAGGGACCCACTGGGTCAGTTAGCCTAAATTCTTATACAGATTCCACTCTCATAGATTTATAATGAGGAACAGAAATCTTTATTTTATTAAAGAGCACCCACCAGAACATATAAAGACTTAATTTAGGACCTAAAGAAATGGAGAATCCACAATTTCCCTTGGTGTTTCTCTTCAGCAGTTAACTATCCTCATTGTTACAAATTTGAGCCGTGCCTCTCAGTTAAATTTCTTTGAGGTTAACAACCATACATTGGTAGTTAAATTTCTTTGAGGTTAACAACCATACATTGGTTCTTGTTAAACCTTTCTCCAGCAAAAAGGCTTCTCATCCCATCTGTATTTTCTTCTCAAAAGTGAATATTTATTGCAAAGAAGACTCTGTAAATATGCTTCAAAAATTATTGTTGGACTTCATTTGAAAGAACTGAATCTATGCTCTTTAGGATCTTCTTAAGACTTTTGGTTGATTTGTTTTGTTTTAAAGGCGTTGTCAAAAGTATCTTCAATGATGAGTTTTATGGGAAATACAACAAGGAGAAAGATTAGGCAAATAGTTTCTGTTGAATATGTTTCATTGTTGCTATAGTTGTATCAAAGCAAAGGCTAACATAGTTGTATTTTATATAGAGAGATATTTACGGTATTTAAAGATAGTAACAGTGAAAATCAATCTTTTTTTCTGTCAGTACTGCATAAGGATGATTTTGGCAAGTTCTTTGCTGTCAGAGTACTGATGAAGTGCTTCACTGTTAAAAGCAAAAGTACACAACTAAGTATCATTACAGTTAACAAGGACAACTAAAGCAACTGTTCCAATGTCATGTGGGATGTTAAAAAAAGACTGAAACGGTGCCAACAAGGTCTAAAAACGAGCAAAGGAAAGAAAAGGAGAGAAAAATGCTTATAGTTTCAAATTTATTGCTAACACCTTTAATAAAAAATGCACGTCTTTCTCACTAACCAGTGAACTAAAGTCATCAACTGTGCCTTTGAAGCTGAAAAGATTACTCTCTCTGCCCTTGGTTTCTCTGACACTCCACTTGAAACACAGTTAATAACTTCCAGTGTGAGCCTCACAAAATACAGAATTGATACTAATTACATTAAGGGGTTTTTTGGATGAAAGATGACCTTGGTAAAACTCGGAGCTACAGCGCTCCCCAGAACAATAAAATAAAAGTAAAATCTACATAGAGTGACATTGGAGATGATTTAATCTGACCTGTTAATTTTTGCTTGTGAGTTTATTCAGATGGTGAATGCACAATAGGGTATTCTTAAGGTAATATTTTAGCATTTTTCAGAGCATTCGAATCAATTACCTAGCCATCCTCTTCTTTTGCTGCATTAGCAATTTTGGGTGTCTGTTCTGTGTTTTGTTCTTTGGAGACCGCACCATGGAGAAAACTGGGTGCCATGAAGCTTGGAGAGGCTGGCTCGTATGCGCGCTTCCCAGGATTAGCTCCCTCAGGAGCTGGCAGAAGAGTCAGTATGGCTTAGAACTTGGCCTGGGTCTCCTCTCAGACCCACCTTGGACCCCCGTTTGGGATGGTGTACTTTATGTGGGTAATTTTCAATGCGCAGCGTGCACAATGATGAACGGGCTGAGTAACAGCATGACACAGGTGTGTTTCTAGAGCAGAATGCCCAGCGTGCGCCTTGCGCATCTCAGCGCAGCGTACCAAAATGCTGAAGGTGCAGGGCCCGCTGTGGTGGTGGTGCCTGTCTCAGTTGCACTCTGCTTCTGACAGCAGTGTGAAAACGTGTTTCCTTTTTACAACTAAGAGAGGGAGAGAGAGACTAGAAATACAGAGTGCATTGCTGTAGTTCTCTTATTTAATATTTTAAACAAAAAATCTTTAAGAGCTACAATTTTGCTGCAGTGTGGCCATCACACTGGGTGCAGAAAAGCAGAATCAACAAAGCTGAAGTGAAAAAAGGTGAAAAAAAAAATTGAATACCAATGTTTTAAAAGATTAGCTTAAAACACGCCTTAGAGGAAAGAAGCGGAAGTCTGGTTTGAAGTGTACTGTATCACAAATGAATGTACCTAATCACAGCTGAGTTCATTTTTTTCATCATAAAAATTGAGAAAGAGAGAATTACAAACTCATCTACTCGGAGAAATACAGGGTGGAAAACCTTATTCAATAACACTTGACTCACTGTTTGGCTGAGTATAAAAGACTGAACGGGAAAGCACAAATGGAAGTGACTGAAAAAATGAAATTCAGAACCAACACAAGGAAGTACTTTTCACTCAAAGAGAAATACAATTTTTCAATAGCCTACTGAGCCAAGTTTGGAATTGGAGGCACTGGGGTCATTGAAGAAGAAGGGAGATACTATTCTGGAGGAACTGTGTTAACCAAGATGACTTGCAATGGGCTGAATGGCCTTTTCCTTTTCCCCAAATTTATGTTCTTTTTCAAAAACTTTGATTACAAGTCATCCTGCTGTGATTTAGATAGCATGAATTTGAAAAGAATGTATCAAATCCTTTCAATCAAGATGCTTGGGTTTCTTTCGAGCCTGAATTCTTGCAAGCCTGTAATAGAAAACCATCAGTCAAGGGAAAGAAATATCAGGAGTAGCAATTTACGTTAATATACAATTTCCTTTTCCAGCATAAAGGGTAAGAGACAAGGATCCTTGGCAACAAAGGCCAGAATATAAATCTTTATGGGAATATGTTATGGATAATCAAAAAAAAAAAAAAAAGAAAAAAAAGAAAAATCCCCAAGACTGACAATTTAAGGGAGCCATTTTTATTTATTTTATATACTTCTTTTCTCATGGCTAACAAGTCTCTACTGTATACACATCAGGTCATGAACTGCAGTCAGCACCCTACAGAGAAGAGACAACTTTCATTTTAATGAATTCAAAGTGCCCTATCGGTCTTTAGCATTGACTTTGGACCAGGTCCCTAGACATACTTGACAGAAGCTAGCTTTTATGACTATATTAATTCCTTAGAGAATGGGAACATCATAGAAGGTTAATATGAAAAGCCTTTCCACCTTTTCTCCCCCCTCCTTTTTTTTTTTTGGAGTCTTTTTCAATGCAGACCTAAGAGGAACATTTGAGTTTGACTCAATTACTGTCTCCAGTGCAGGAATTCACTCTGTTCCTGGGCTGAATTGCATTCTTGGGCACACCTTGAGATTCTTTGGCACAATTACTGCCATCAATCCTGAACCTGTTTATCCCCTACAATGCAGTTTTGTTAGTGTGAGTGCTGGGTTGCTATTGTACGTGGACATCCATATGTCAGATTGTCTTTTTTTTTTTTCTTTTAGATAAGCTGTCTGTTTTACAAAACAATAACAGCCCTGGGTTATTTAAGTTTTTTAACGTTTGCTTGATTCCAAAGCCCTATCCCTCCAGTTCATCTCTGAAGCATCTGTTCCCAATATTTCTGGAGTTAGTAATGCTAAGAAGAAATGAGTCTTTTATTACAATCAGGTTGGCTCTCCTCCACCACAAGACCTTGTGCCAAGTAATTTGTGAGTGGTTTTATAGATTCCCAGTCCCTATGGGACTTTTTTGTCGTTACTGTTATCATAAGTCCCTGTATTATAGCACGACTGTGGGGAAGTGTGCTAATTGTTTTTGTGTGATTGAAGTGTCCATTTTTTTACTTCCTGGTGCTTTTGAGTAGTATTTATTAGTTTTTACCAAATAATTTCTGTGGAAAAATTTGCTGCAAATTTCTGCTATGACACTCAGAGGTTTTAGTTTTGATTTCACATGCAGAATGTGCTTCTCTATATTTATTATGAAATACGAGTGAACTGTAAGATTTTTACATTATTCTAAATTCTTCTCAACCAAATAAAATCAGGGGAATAATTCATACACAAGAGAAATTCACAGTAGTGTGTGGTTGCCTTCAGCACCATAATAAAATAGATGGGTTCTATGCAGTGCAAAACATCTTGCTTTTGGTATATTTGCAATGTTCTGAAGAAATTAAGAACATGAGGAAAGTTCAAGGGCACGAAACTTTTTCTTCTCTTTTTATGGGCAAAGCTTGCATGCACTTGTATATAGTAACAGAATAAATAATGTTCATAATAAGAACAACACATAGGTCAGTCTAAAATGCATTTTCTAATGTGTCTGTTTTATTAAAAAAGTGATAAACAGTTAATCTGTCTGTTCTGAAGACAGAACACGAGCAGATTCTAGGGCTTTGGATGTTAATGCTGCTCAAATATTTTCAGGATTTTTTTTTTACCCTTTTTTTACTGTTGAAAATATATCTGCATTGTCTTATGTTACAGTCTACTAACCCCGTTTATACTGTCCCAGTTTCTAGTCTGTCTGAACAACTTTCAAAATCCTAACATATTAAACCATACTGTGAAAAATTCTCAGAGTCTATGGTGGATGCAATGACAGCATTTGAGCTTAGTTCTGTATTCAAGCACAAGCCTAAATCACATTTTTTATCTCAATGTAAATGAAAATTAAACATGCTCAGCAGCTAGCATGTGCTTTAAACAGAGATCATATACAAGACAGTCTTCATTCCCTTGATAACCTGATTAGGGTTTTGTAGGATTGGGCATATCTTAAACCCTTCTCTGTCTTTTGACTTGATGGCTACAGAATGGTGCTGCTAATTCTTCATGCTTTCACAAACTTTGGTGAAGAACCCAAAGTAAACTTTTAATGAGTGTTTTAAATCACAGGTGTCTAAAATTGAATGGGTATGTCATTGGCCAAACAGATGGTTGAGGAAGGCAATAGGAGAAACAAAGCTGGAGAAATGAAAGAAAATGAGTGACTTCATATTCATTAAAGTCTTCTGTGCATAGTAACCTCTCCAAGTTCCCCATTGTTGTCCATTTCAGCCTTGTATTTCTCTATCACACTTTTTGTTATTATCACACACTTTTTGTTTATATCACTTTTATTATTGATTACCTGATTTTAAAAAGGAAGTCATTTACTTGGGGAAGTATTTGGGATATTTAAATGGATATTTAAATTGCTCTATTCATTAAGAGTCTTAGAACTGTCATTGATTCATCAAACTGAGGAGCTACTAAGAACTCTGGGCATGTTTAGTTTGGAGGAAAGGATGCTGAGGGGCGACTTCATTGCTCTCTACAGCTTCCTGAGGCAGGGACGTGGAGAGCGAGGTGCTGATCTCTTCTCCCTGGGATCCAGTGATAGGACGCGTGAGAATGGTTCAAAGCAGCACCAGGGGAGGTTCAGACTGCACATTAAGAAACACTTATTTACCGAGAGGGTGATCAAACACTGGACCAGGCTTCCTGGAGGGACAGGTGGTCGATGCCCCATCCCTGTCCATGTTTAAAAGGCATTTGGACAATGCCCTTAATAACATGCTTTAACTATTTGTCAGCCCTGAAGTGGTCAGGCAGTTGGACTAGGTGATTGTTGTAGGTCCCTTCCACCTCAGCTGTTCTGTTCTGTCCTGTCCTGTCCTGTTCTGTTCTGTTCTGTTCTGTTCTTCCTTAAGATTTATATCATGGTAGCCACAGCAGATACCTGATGTTGCAGTAGAATGCACAAACCTCCAGTTGAGATAGGTTCCTGAAAAGACCTAAGTTTTACATTTAATATCACACATGAAAATCTAGGTCATCTTTCCTTCCAAATAAATTATAATCAAAGGATTCAAGTTATGAAATAATATAGTGTAATTAAAAAAAAAGACACACAAATGTTTAGAAGTGTTACGGTCATAGGTTTCCCTATCTGTTGCTGGATTTCTTCAATATGCGGCTATTTAATGCTTCAAAAAGCTATTTTAATTCTCTTTATAAGGGATGGAAGATGATAATTGATACTGTGTTCAAAAGACTAATGTTGGAAAATTGCAGTTATTTTAGCCATATTGCAATATTAACGATATGCTAAAAGGAAGTCTTCTGGAAAGGGGAGAAAAGAAAATGACAGTCAAATGTTCTCAGAGTTAGTCTTGGTTAGTTGAGAGTTCCAAAAGTCAGCTTTATTAGTCCTGAACATCAACTAAAACCTAACTTCTAACTTCAGATCTTGGTCAAAAATAACTGTGGATGATTTATTTATTAGTGAATGTAGTAAATGGGTTGGAATTTTCCAAGATTATTATAATGAGAATGGATGCTTTTTCTTTTCTGTCAAAGAAGCCTGTTCTTTATTTGCTTTTTAATTACTTGACCTTTGTCAATAAATGCATTCTTTCCATCAACTTCTTGTATCTTAAGATCTCAGTTTTATCCTCTGATATTTCATCAGCATTAATTACTGTCTTTTCATTGCCTGTATCTCAGTGAAAGAAAAATACAGATGAAAACATAGAAATAAAAGTATGTAGCACTAAAAAAGTGTTTTTTTAAGACTGTGACAATAAGTACCATAAAATACATGATGACCACTAACCGTTGCAGGAATGCGAGCTAATCCTGACTGCATTCCACAGCTATTCTTTCAGCAATCAAAACCAAAATGATGTATCAGCAGCAGAGCTGTGCTGCATTGGAAGCACTGCTTACATACATAGTAGGGCAAAAGCAGTAGACAGAATGGGGCTTGCAATCTAGCAGCGTGTTATCCCATCTAAACTTTATAGATGGTATCTTTTTGTCAGGCCTGTACTGAAATCTTCAGAACATTTAATCAGTTTTACCTGACATTAAACATACATTATAATTACATGTTAAGCGAATTAGTTTGTGACTGTGTAATCATGCTGTATGTTGTTAACATTAGCACTTTGATAGGTGCCTTCCTATGATCTATGATTTCTTGTCTTCTGGACAAATGCCATTAATCAGGCTGTAGATACCAGCCCGATCCTGCAAAAGCTTACCTGCACAATTTGTGGGTTATGGAAATCAGGGAAGCTACATCTGTTTCTTAAGTCAAATTCATGTGTGTCTTTGGGAGATTAGGACCGTGTTTAACATAAGGGCTGAACCCCATTCTTTGGACTTCATTTAAGAAAGTTTATTTGGAAGGTTGTATAATAGGCACTGCAACATAATCCTGCCCAAATATTCCATTAATTTGATTTTTTTTTCCCACTTATTCATCACATACTGAGACAAGTAGAACAAAAATGAGGTTTTTTGGTTTGTTCTTTTTTCTTGGCACTCGGTCTGTGTTATTATAGATAAATAATTTTCATGATAAGGTTAAAACATTTATATTGTTATGCACTTATCAAGCATTTACTCTATTTGCTCATTTTACGTAACACTTCACAACTTTGATAAGGTGTGAATATTAAGATAAGACCCAAATTCTGTCTGAAGTGTCCACAGAAACTGCTTCAAAGAAAGAAAAAGTAATGGGATTTCAAATTTTTACTTGTTTTCATAATATGTATCTGAACATCTGCAGTACCATAGTAGATAATGCTAAATATTACTGCTACTAGACAGCAATAGTACAACCATATTTTTATGACAGAAATTTAAACTAAATTAAAACTATGTGCTTATATGCTGAACAGTTCCCATTCCCATTTCACAGATCTTTTATGTAGTGAGAGTATTTAACAGAAATACATTATTACCTTGCAAGTCACATAACCTTTGAAATCATTTTATGATAAAATTATGAAAGATTCATAATTTTCCATCTCAGAGTATTTATAGGTGTCTACCAGAGATTATGCAAATTTTTCCTTCACATACTAAGGGATGATGCCCCCCTGCTCCTCCTGCCCAGCAGTGCTATTTTCACAGGCTACTTGTAAAATAACTTGAGATATTTCAAGACTGTGAATAGTACAGAAGTCTTTCGTTTGTTATCTATTAATTATTTCACTGCCAAGAAACAAGTCGTAGGGCCCTGCTGTGTCATTGACACAGCCATTTGACCCCACAGCACTCTTGTCCTTTTCTGGGGAGATAAAGGACACCTGCGAAGCAGGGAGAGGAGGAGGAACTGGATTGCACTGTGCAGGGAGAGGCCGCTAAACAAAAAGGCGTGACCATTATGGGCACGTGACATTTAACTAACTTAGAAATTTTGTCGAGTCGCAATGCACAGTTACAGACGCAATCTAATGAAAATTGTAAAAGTGATAAATGCAAGCGACGCAGTGGTTCTAGGAAACCAGTGCGACGGTACACACCTCAACAGTGAACGTGAGATCTGAATGAGCTGCTGCTGTTACCTTGTAAAGACGTGTTGGATCATTGCAGCTAGTTCTTTGAAAACAAGTCAAAATTCAGTGACGATACAGAAAGGCACCAACAGGAGAGGAGCAGAAACGCAAATAGAAATAATTGCCATGTCATTGCATAAATCTATGGTGCACCTTAACTAGTGCAACTTATGGTGTGCCTTACATGCTTAATACTGCACCCCTGCGTCAGAAATACTGCATGAAGTTCTGGTTATCCGGCATCAAAAAGATATGATAGAAATGAGAAAAAAAATGTGAGAAGGATGGCTGGTGTTTGAAACTGGTGTCTGTGCTAAGAGAGATTAAACAGACTAACACTCTTCAGCTTGGAAAAGAGATAGCTGGAAAGAGAGGTGGTAGCAGTTAAATTAAATTAGAAATGACATGAGAAAAGTGAATGGTGTTAATACAGTCACCACTGCAGAAAGTTTCTAGACTCTGGAGTCAGAAAATGGGTGAGTGAACAAGGGGAAATTTATGTATTCTATTTTTCATCTGGTTGTAAATGAAATTGGACTAGATTGTGGTGTTTTCTGATCTAGTACACCCATTCCTATGTTATAAGATTTTTCTGCACAGGAAAAAACCTGCAAATCTCATATTGATCATCATTTAAATGAATAAAAACATACCAACCTCAAATCATAGCTTTAATTATTATTAAAAATAATAAAATTGTTAAATCAAAATGGGGTTTTATAACTGTTAGGTTACTGACTACGATAACTGTAGACTATTTTTGTTGCAATGTTAAGAAAAGTAAATTTCAATATATTAATTTAGTAACCACAGATAAAAATACTAAAAATCACAAGATGATTAGATCACAGCTGTAACATCCCTCTACCTTAATCTAATTTAGTTAAACTAAATCTTCTAATAATATAATTTACTATTAAAACCGTACTGATGTAGAAACAATGTAAATACACAGCTATCCATATCAGACTTCACTTACCACAGGAAACATAGGTAAAAATCATTTGACACAAATCTTACCAAATCAAACCAAGTCAGTGATCATTACATGAATCATCAAGATTTTCAAGAACTACTGCGTCCCTGTTTTTCTCATGAACTGGCCATTCAGAAATTTGAATTGACTTGTGATATTTTTAGAAGATGCTTCATATCATTTTTTGGCAAAATGGGGTTTACCAGAAAGAAACAGAGCCTGCTGGAGAAATGTCTTCATGCAACATGAGAACATTTTTGTCATCCTGCCCTGCCCACTGTGGCTTTAGCTCTACCGGGAAAATGTATCTGTGATTTGAGTACATAGTTTGTTTGGAACTCTAAACCAAAACCACTTCTTTCTTACTGTCTGGTAAAAAGAAAAAGCAATTACAGTTTCAATTGGTGTCTGTCTTGCTATAGACTAGTAAACCTAGATTGTTTAAGTAGCCTATAATGCTTTCAAAGATTATTTTCACAAAGTCGCATTTATCTACCTCTGTAGAGTTTAAAGACTAGGACAGGGCTGAGTTTGAAGGCTTGTGAAAAACAGCAAATACTGGAATTTTTTGACACGGAAAAACATTTTTAAAGGTGCCATGGTGTATTTTAATTAGGCCTGAACCCTGAAAACATAAAACTAAATGGGCAACTTATGCGTGTACTCATAACAGTAAAGTACTTTGTATTTTCCTGAAGGATGCTTTTGAATAAAGTGTGTTTTCTTTTACTGTTATAGAATTTGCAAGCTTTTCCCCTAAATTTAAGATTCTTTTTGTAAGCAAGCCCAATAAAAGTCTAATGATCATGAAAGAGATGGAGATGCTTGAGAGTGCAGCTTCATTCCCTTATTATTGCCATAAATAATACAGATGTAACATCTTAACAAAATGAATTACAAATTTAAACTCTTTATTGCCAAGTCCCACAGTTTCAATGAAATTATGAAATCATAAAAACCAAGTTACGAGTTTTTGTCCTTGCCAATAATGCAAATACAAATTACAGATGAAAAAGGCATTTACTCGTCCTACTATATAATTTACTTTATCAGAAATAAAAGATGCCATACAGAAAGAATGCTCATCAGATGTGACTCTTACTGCTCTAAGGGAAAAGCTAATGTTTCTCCATGGCTAGCTACTGTGTGAGTTCAGTGGTAAAATGACTATCAAACTAATCGGCAATTGCACTACCTTAAAACTACAAGTCTCAAATACCATGTATGTGTAAAGAAATATTGGATGGGTGGCTCAAGGTTGTAATATCAGTAATGCTTCCACAACTAGCCACAGTAGTAGGGGAAACCTAAAGACCATATGTTATAATAATGGTAGGAATAGGGACCATAAAGCATATAGAGGGGTAATACAAACTCAGACTTTATGACTACAGATAAAAATACTAAAAATTGCAAGATGATTAAATCACAACTATTATAACCCTCTACCTTAATCCAATGTAGTTAAACTAAATCTTCTAGCACTATAATTTACTGTTAAAACCTTACTGATGTATAAACCATGCAAATATGCTGCTATCCATATCAGAGTTCATTTACCAGAGCAAACATAGGTAAAATGTTTGGTACAGTTCTTATGAAATCAGAGTAAGTTGGCGATCATTACACAAATCTAAATTTGAGTGCAGTACCAATGAGGGCGGATTTATATGAACAACGAAGTACATTGTGAACAATTTATGCATATGCATTGTCTTTCCTGCCAAAAATCCCCATGTTTCTATATCCAGAAGTTACAAAATCCATGAATGAAGGCATAAAAATAGGGGTCTTATATAGTGGATGAAAGAAAATAATTAAGGTGGGGGAGGGGGGTGTTTATGTTTGTTTGTTTTTTTCCTTTGGGAAAAAGAGCTATGTAATTAGAGACTTTTCATTGGCTTTTTTTCTTCTGGTGATACGTGTAAAATTCAGGCTGAGTTTCGTGTTCAGGAGCACTCCCAGGAAGATTATGCAACCACAAGGCTCTTATAGCTTTTTGTCTTGAAAGAGTAAGCGCTGGAAATTGGCACCCAGCTGAAGCTGTGTTCTGGTTCTTTCCACAGAGAGCAAGGAGGGGCATACTCCCCTCTAGGTCCCAAGCTCTATCCCCGCTATAGACCAGCGACAAAGCTGCTGCAGTTCTTGTCGCTTACTAGCATGCCATTTTCAATTTCCGCTTTTACTGAAATGCTGGGTGTGAAACTCTAGCTGCTGAGAGGATACGTATCCTGCCCAGTCCACCCTACTCCCTCTGATACATAGGCAGGACAAAGCACAGTTAATTCACATCCAGTCATAAGTCAGAAACAGTGACTTTTAGCCCTGAAAATTTAAAAGCAGCTGGATTTTACTCTTCTTTGTCAATACTCACCTGTTCATGTGTGAGAGAAGAATCACTGGAAACAACTAGAGAGGCGTCAACAAGTGAAAGTTAATGGTCTGTGTAGACATTTTCATCCAAATGATCTGGTTTTACATACCCTGAGCAGTCTCCTTGCTACAACACATCAGTGAAGGCTGTTGAGTAACAGTAGCTTAAAATGCTCAAGCCCTGCGCGTCTAACCTGGTAACTCCATGTATAAAATATTGTGCATGTTGCATTGAATATGTGAGGCAATATTCAGGTTTGGATTGTTTGGGGGAGTTAGGGTGGGTGGGTGAAGAAGGTATACAGTTGATTCCTGGCCCATTCCGTTAAGTATGTACTAATTATATCTTCTTTTGCTAAAGAAAAAAAAAAGTGATACCGCGGCTTAATATAGTGCTAGAACTGGAGTAATGCTTGAAGAATGTTAGAGAATATATAGCAAACATATAATAACACTTCTGTTCCATTAGATGATGCAGAGAAGACTCTGCCTCTGTGTGTATATTCGGGCAATTGAACTAAGCATACACTCTCAAGGCATACTTTTGTTTGCAATAGGAATGTTAAAGTTTCATTTCAGCAGAGTCTCTTGCCTGCTTCAGGCAAAAATTGGAATCCTGGCTTGGTCCCAGCAACTTGAAAAGAATCTGATGCCTATACAAATATACATAATGGCAGTCTTAATCATTAGGAATTATGTTATTTTTATGTTTCTTCAGTAATGTTTCATAATGAATCAAAATGAGCTAGATGGTTTGCGAGTAGTTTGAATACTAATTAAATGAAGACCTTCAGCAGTTTGTGACCACTTCTAATGCTTCTAATTTTTGTTTGTTTATATTTCTGTTTATCAGTGAGGTTTGTGTTGTAGAAACCCCCAGCATAACAGAGGAATCTCAATTTCTTGCTCTTTCTTTCCTTTTTTTAACAAGTCAAGCCTCCAAATCTACAGTAAACTCTTCCTGCTCAGACATCAGTGCAACTCAGACTATGCCAACAGGGTTTTCATCTCCCTGAAGCAGGGATTCAGAATATTAAGCATTTCGGAGTAGGATTTACAAGGATTTTACCTGCCTAGTTGCCCCATCATTTTCTCACTTGTTTTCTTCAGTTTTGCTTCAATGGACAGAAAATTAGATTCTTTGAAGACAAAAGGAACTTAGCAACAGCAAAGCAACCAACTAATTGGGGAAAGAAAAGGAAAGGAAAATAAGGGAGAAACATCCTAAACTATGTGTTGTTTGCCCATCTGGTTTTTGCTAATCCTACAAGAGTAAATAGAGCATGGGCAAATATTCTGGCTTGAAATCTAGTTTTGCTAGTTGAAGTTTCCTGCTGACTTAATAGCGGCTGAGTTTCACCATTGTAGCTATTCCCATTCTTACTCTTCTCAAAGAGGATGTCATTTCATGTCTCTGCATCCTCTTCTTGATAACATTAAATACGTAGGAACACATGCGCAATATGAAGCAGAACCCATGAGCTCAGTTGTGCCATTGCTGTCTTAACTGTTATGACTGATGAACAGGGCAAAGCTCAGAGCTGGTTCCCTATCAGGATGAGGGAGCTCTCTAAATATGGGGAAGGGACCCAGGAGTCCTGTGCACCAGCAAGCTGAGTTTTGCACACCAAGAAAACAGGAGCATTTCCTAAAGCTCAGTCTCTCCTTTCGTGGTGTTCAAGTAGAAAATCAAAGATGCGCAGGGATATACAAGCATGTATTTTATTTCTCTGTTGGTATGCATCTGTTTTTCAATGCCGTAAGAATAGAAATGGGCAACAGTGCAATCCAGAGAAAGCTGTATCTTATTATTATGTATCACTATTCAAAAAATCCCTTATAGTTTCTTTTAAATGGTGTGTAAAGAGACAGCATTTGGAGGAAGAAAGTACAAGACCAGCTTGTAACACTAGTTCTAATTTCCCCGAGTGATATACATGTAAAATAAATATCCTTCTACTCCTGCTACTAATAATAACAGCAATAAGAGAAAGGCATGCTCGTTTTAATTCATTATTCTTTTAAGGAACCTCTGAAAATCTGCCTTTCCCTTCCCCATCCCTACCACATAGAGAGAACAAATGTATCCAGTACTTTTTCTTGGTCCTGGTTGGTTCAATCCACAGGCTCAGAAACTCACTCTGCTGAATTTTAGAACATTCCGTCATGTAGGAAGTACCACAAATCAAAAGTGAATGAAATGGGGAAAATGGAAGGAAGAGGTTTGTGTTCATAGGGCAGATTCTTTTCTCAGTCTTTCCAGTCTCTTCTGTATCTTTAAAATCTCTTAAAATATTTTATGTTCTTGTATCAAAGATGTTAATAAGCACATAATGCTGTAAAGACAGCACGGCTTTGCTTTTTCCAATATTTCTACAACCAGAGTAACATCTCTTTCATTATAATTGATTTTCAAGTTTGTTTAAAATGTTTCACGAGGCGTAACCTATTGAAATGAGTCATCTAGTTTTCAGGGTGTTCTGGGAATAAAAGGTTCCTGTACAATTTAGGTGTAAAAACACTATTAAAATGTTAGCACTAGAATAACTCTCCCTAAACATGTTGAAAATTAAGTTTGATTTTTTGAATTGAAAGAACACTTCAACTCACCATCAATTACGCTCAGAGCTCATTATGTTTCTGCTGTTATAATTATCAGTCCTTTTATGTCTTAGGTCTTTCTTGTAGCTCTTTGGAAGAATATTTTGGTTTTGATGCACAGCTGCTTGTTTCACACAGGTTCTACCTCAAAAAAGAAAGATCTGATATCAAAATGCCGTTGTCAGCTATGAAAAGCAATCACAGCCGCCATTTTTTACATTTCCTCAAAAGGCACATATGAGATATTTCAAAGTGTTGTATTGGAGTGTTTCATGACATTCATTTTGTTCTCTTTAAGCAGCCCCCGAACTGGTACTTTCGTCATGTCATAGATCCGAAACACATTGTTGCTTCTTTAAAAGACAATGCTATGAAGTTCTTATGTTGTATGGTATTTTGCTCCTCAATCCTATCCTTATTGCAGTTGGCATATGAAGAGGTAGAATAATTTGAAGTCAGATTCTGAGAACTGGGAGTTAAAAGGACAGACTTTCTCTAGTGCTTCCCTTGGTATTTGTTTCTCTGTGTGAGTCTATGTACTGAACAGATTTAGTTTTTTTAATAATTTCCTTCACGTGTCAGCTTTTAAACAAGGATTTCTGTAATAGCTGATTATAAAGTTTGTCTGGTGTCTAAAAAATCACCAGTCCATAAAAAAGCATTATGCCAAAATATGCGATGTGAACTAATAAATATTATCCTTCCTGAAATTCTACTGCTTGGGCTTGGCCGCTAGGGATGTATCATAGAATCATAGAATTGTCTAGGTTGGAAGAGACCCTTGGGATCATCGAGTCCAACCATCTACCCTACTCTACAAAGTTCTCCCCTACACCATATCCGCCAACACCACATCTAAACATCTCTTAAACACATCCAGGGATGGTGACTCAACCA
>VZSZ01007811.1:333657-363812 GCA_013398815.1 Ibidorhyncha struthersii
TCACCAGTGCTGAGTACAGGGGCACAATCACCTCCCTACTTCTGCTGGCGATGCTATTTCTAATACAAGCCAGGATGCCGTTGGCTTTCTTGGCCACCTGGGCACACTGCCGGCTCATATTTGGCCGCTTGTCAGTTAGAACCCCCAGGTCTGTTTTCTGCCAGGAAAAATGTACCAGCACAAGGGTTGTTCTTTCCCACCACGCTGCACATACTTCCTTGAGTTCGTTCTATGCTCTGAGAAAATTTGACAGGCTTCCATTAAAGGTTACAAATCTGGTTCAAGAAGTTTTCTTGATGATCCTGTGTTTAAATACATGCCAGGCCACAACGTAAATATGTGCATGAGATACATACCTGTACAGTGCTTGTCAGAATGATTTCTGATGGTTTCCATATTCTTTGTGTTAAGAAGAAACACATCTTCAACCATACTGCACGCAAAGAAGGTCCCAGAAGTAGTCTGCATTGGCTGAGAAACGTCTCTGTCAGCCAACAGCCCTTAGTAGTAGTTTTAAGTTGTTTATTTAAAAGCTTGAAACGTGCATCAAGTCAGATGGGAGGAAGTCTGCATCCTTAGATACTGAAGTAAAGCAAGCATGAAGCATACACAATGTTAAACTGTTCATGGTTAAACCTCTGATGAGGGGCTCAGTCATGATAGTATTTATTTAAAGGGTTGGCTGGTGTAGTTCTTCATGGACGTAATGGAAAACCAAAGCATTTATTTTGTTTGGGCAACTTTTGTTTCCAGCATATTTTAGGAAAAGGCAAGTCAACTTCTTTTCTCTGCATCTGTTCTGTGAAATGATAGAAATCTTTTCTGGCAAAAAAGTCTTGCAGTGATTTGTCTGGCTATCACCAGACAGGTAAATAAAGCCTGAAAAGCAGATGTTTCAAAGAACAAATTTAAGCAACACTAGACAACGTGATATACATTTAACTGTGCTTCTTAGTTTCCATGGATTTTCTTTTAATAACTAGAAAATAAATTCTGTAAAAAAAGCAGCGTTTAGAAGAAAACTTTGTAAGAAGATTTCACATACACTATTTTCTTCTCTGTTCCCATAAAAATGTTAACATTCAGAAATGTAGAAAATTAGTCAATGAACTATAAATTCCTGTCATACGGTGCTAAAATGGAATTAGTTAAACTGGATAGTCGTGAAAGTAAATGAGTAATTTACCCTATCAACTAAACGTAAATGTGCTTAAAAACATTATGTTCTAATCAACTGCTGCATCAGAAGTACACACCTCTGAAGAGAAGCAAGAGAGAGAGAAAGATTTTAACTGAGTGTATTCTATTGAACATGCAGTCAGGAATCAAACTAATCATTACAGAAAGTAGCAGAATATGTTAGTGACACCATGTCCTTCGTATACGATGTATTCAAATACAGCGTACCAGTTCTTTCATAGGTGAAGCGTTGTTGAGGAACGACCCAGCTGAAAGTAGTTTATCTCTCATTAGGAACGCTGGAACATTCTGATCATGCCCAAGGCCAAATCATACCATTGCTGGTGAGCACACAGTTGCTCATGTATGAAAGGGAGACAAGAGGTGTGTCACTGCATCCGTCTTCTGAGTTTTTTGCCCAGGAGGAATTTGCCTTTCTAGAGACATCTAGTCAACAGAGAACGAGGCCAGAGAAGAGTCAATCTGATACTCAGTGCATGATGTTAGACAGTCAGCTATAGCAGAGGAGGTCAATGTTGGACTAGACCTTTCAAGCTGTTCTTTGGGTACCATAACTCGTGTGTTCTGTCTACCTATGCTTCAAGCCAGTTCCATTCAAAAGTGGTGTTTTCTTGATTAAGGTCACAAAACCCTACCTCTCACATAACATGACTCTCAGTTTCTGGGGTCTTGACTTAATTTCTGTCTCATAGTGTCACGGCCATGGCATGTAATTTTGTTGTGGTGACGTTCTTATGATTCTCAGGGGGTTTCATCCTCTATCATGCATGCCAGAATTGTATTTATTTTATTTAGTATTTCCTGTTAATCTCCACACCCCTAGTGAGACGTAATGATTCTGCTCCTATTCATGTTGCATCTTGAATAAAATTGTCTGTGGCTAGTACAATTTGATTTGAATTCAGTGTTTTCAAGTGTGTATTTAACATTCTTGAGGTAAAAGAAATCAATTGGGCCCTCAGGCAACTTAGAGCTAGAGACACCTACTTTGTGAATTTAAAACAACTTTATAGGACAGGCAGGTACGCAGATGATCAGCTCAGCTAAAACAGTGCTGCCTCTAGGCATGCACAGTACAGTGTGTTAGTGATCCAAGGGTGTGTTCCTCAGGCACATATTTGTCTCACTGTCCTTTAAATGGCTTAAGCCATGCTAAGACACACTTCAAGACTTTGTTGCTCAGATTTGACCTAAGATGTATTAAAGATAGTTAAATGTGCATTTGGTTCTCATCCTGAGTACAAAATAACACTGAATAGAAAAAGACGCAAGAGGTCTTGTGGAACTTGATTTGGGGACAAGGATAACTTCTTAATTTCCAAAGCGATAGCAAGAATCAACAGCAACACAATAGCAAGGCAATAACAGGATTTATGCAGATGCTCGTGGCACTGGGGAAGTAATTTTAAATGACAGTTTTGCTGAAGCTGTATGAGCATCTTTCACGAAAAAGTAACAGAAGAAGAAGGATGGTGCTAGAGCTGTGGAAGGCCAGAAAACTGTGTGGAAGTACACTTCTAAATATAGTTGGGATACTATACCATTAGCAGATTTTCCTCTTCCTGTCAAATTACCAAAGAGGAAAGGACTGGGGGGAGCAGGAGGAAAAGATAGATGGCTGATGCACTCCAGAATATTTTCCCACAGAATTTGAGCGCAGAGGGAAATTTCAGATCAGAATTTTTGCAGCAGGATTTTATCTCCCCAGGTTTGTGGAGAAGTTTTGGACCATATATTTAGTTGTCAGATTGTTAGATGAGGGCTTCCATGTGGTGGTCCCATCAGAGCCCCTGCCATATTTGGGGCCTACAGTGTACTTTGAAAGATGCATGCTCACTGTTATTACATAGAGATAAGCTGCAGTATATTTTTATCTACGAAATGTTTTGTGCATTGAATATCAAGTCTGACAGGCAGAGAAGCAATTTCTGTGGTTGCTGGTTGTTACTCCCTGCTATTACAGAGAAACAACACCATCCAGAGTTTTACTTGCATGACAATTTCTCTAGTGAGTAAAGAGATACAAGAGATTTCAAATGAGTTGACCTTGCTATAAATAAACCTAGCTATACCTGAGAAAAACAGAATTACACTAGTTTTGTCAAGCTGGCCATAAAACTGAAATCCTCAGACTGAAAATACTGCAATTGCCACAGAATGCTGAAATGTCAGCTCATTTCTTTGCAAATCTAACCTCTCAGTAATTGTAAACATAATTTGATGGAAAGTCCATTGGAACAATTTGCTGATCTTTGACATTCTTATTATGTATAATGCTTTGTAAAACATTATCTGAAATAATCTAGTAGGTTGTTTTTTGTTGGTTTTTTTTTCGGAATGGCTACTGTGACCCTGGTTTTGATATAAAGAAAAGAAATTATTTCAAGAAAAAATAAATTATTAGAGGAAGACAAAGCCCTTTATATCACATAGAGTTTTCCTCTGCCAACATACAGCTGCTTCTTGGGATATAATTTCTAAGGTTTTATGTGAACTCCTGCTCCCTGATTCAAGTGTGTCCATTACTAGAAGGTAGGAGAAAAGTAATTGGAGAGCCTGTTGAATTTTTGACGGTATGGGTATAACAGTGACAGCAACAATGTAAGATAATACAGAAAGAACAGTATATCTTGAAGCAATAGTAGGATCTTAGCATCCATTTGCTGGATGCTGGTTTATTATTAGCTCTTCATTTTAAGATGCAGAAATCTGGAAGACCCCTTTATCTATTTTTTTCCATGTATTCTTTGTTTTGGTGGCTTTTGGACCATTTCCTAGAATTGTAGAATAATATAAGTGGTAAGAGACCTCTGGAGATCATCTGATGCAAGCCCAGCTTAGAGCAGGACCACCATACATCACGTTGCTTGAGGTCGCATTCAGGTGGGTTTTACATATGTCCAAGGACGGAGAACCCACAGCATCTCTGGGTAACTTGTTCCAGTGTTTGACCATCCTTGTAGTGAAAAGGAATTTCTTAACACCTAGTTTGAATTTCTGATATTCCAGCTTGTGTCCATTTCCTCTCATCTCTGCACACCTCTAATAAAAGTCTGGCTCAATCATCTCTTCTTCTCATGTAGTAGCTGAAGATAGCAATAATGTTTCCTCCCTTAGCTGTCTCTTCTCGAGACTGACAAAATGTAATTCTCTCAGCATCTCCTCATACAGTATGTGTTCCAGCCCCCAGCCACCTTGTTGACCCTTACTGTCTATGAGCGCGGGCAGCAACTAACTAGCTGTCCTCTGCAGGGTATGAATTTGATTTTTTCTTTTGTTTTTGTGTATCATTCACCAGGATTGTCATGCTTAACGTATGTGAAATATATTATATTACGGCTTATATTTGCAGAGCCATGGTAACTTCTGGAACAATACTAGTTTATAGTACCATGAAGATTTAACCGCTTATACCCTATGGCAGCAATGAAAAGCACAAATGTCTCTTGAAATGTCTAACATGTTCATGTGCTTGAGCAGTTACTAAAGTTATTAAGAGAAATCACTGTACCTGTACACGCAATAACATTTTATGGGTCTTTTATTGTGATTGTTGTGGTTGCTTTTGTTGCTCAGTTGTCACGAAAATGGTAGGATTACCTTGTAATACTGTTCACTGAAACCTTGACAGCTAGATGCAGGTTTGCTTGCTTCATGTAATTTTAAAGTTCCAAACTGTATTTTTGCATTTCATTAACATACAGGTAAAGGAACTAACCTTTAAATACTTCCCTGAAATTTTAGGAAGTTAGTGTAACTGAATATAAAGAAGTTAGAAGTTTTAATCATAATTTTCTAAGTTTAATTGTAATGCATAAATTATTAGCACTTATGAGAAAGTAGACATTACTGGCATGAAAAAGAAAACCGAAGCCAGGAGACTATACCTGTTCATTTCTTAAAAGTTAAATCTTTTCTGCCTTCTTGTGTCAGCTGGCATACATCTTCAATTATTAAAATGGAAGAAATTTTCCTGTTAAATTCAAGGTTATTTCTGAACCCAAGGGTTCATGTTGACCTGTTTAACAATGTTTAACAACATCCCTAATACTTCTCTGTTTGTTTCCATAATCTGGAAGTAGAGTCATCCATTTCTGGCTTATTTCCATATTTCTGTTTATTTTTATTTTCATCAATTACCTGGTGTGAATTACTTTTAGTAATGTAGCTGTGTAAGGCTATCTTGTTCAGTCTCATCTCTTGGAAATACAGGCATCCAGCTATTAATTTCTTCATTATGCAAACACATAATAATAGATGCTCAGTCTCTTATCCAAAGATCAAAAAATATATCCAACAAAAAATTAAACCCACAAAAGTCCATTTGAAATGTTTTTAAATGCTGTTATATAGAATACTATTTCTAAGGACAGCTGTAGTACCTGCCTTACCCCTGCTATCGCGGTATCTCAGAAACATTCATTGCTCCATGAGCCATTCTATGAGTCAAGATCATTCATTGTTCAAGAGTCTTAATTTATTTTAGGGCAACTGAGGCACAGATAAAGAAAACACTTTGCCAAAGCACACACCTCTGTATTTGCTGCATGGCGAGGATTTAAACCTATTTTCCATGCTTATCCCTGGAAAAACTACCCTTCCTCTGAAGAGGTGCCACCAGCATGGTGTCCTGGAGGGACACCTCACCAACATCTAGTCCTTGTGCGTTGTTGTGAGCAGATTAAATAGTCACTAGGCAGAGCAAGCGTACATTTTTATGATTTTGCTGGACTGCAAGGTGTAGAAAACCCCTTTCCACCTTAAGTACTGAAATAGATTTTGCAGGAACAGGCCACATGCTGCCTCCTTGGCCCAGGTGACAAGAGCAGCGCTTTGATGAGAGGCTGCTGCCAGCGAGGGGGACTCTCTGATTATGCGCTGCCCAGCGCCACGGGCTCGCTGCTGCTTCTGGCACCAGACCCAGACATGCTGGTGTCAGAGAGAAGCTGTCACAATGGGCTCTGAATTCATGAATCTCACCTCTGCAGGAGGAGGAGCAGCTTGCTAGGGCTTTCCGGAGGGCAAGGAAGGCTAAGAACACTGCTTCTTACAGCTAAAGGAGTCCTAGCTCCTTTAGTTAATCTGTGTTTCCTTTGGTAGCCAGCGTCTAGTAAACTGAAGCTGGGATCTAACAGCCCAGTTCTAACTCAACAAAGGCACTTAATCCTGTTCTAAGTCCCTTTTGTTGCATGCTTACTTGTTTTACTGAATTAAGGACTGCAACACCAGAAAGCTTGAAATATCCACATTTGTCTTCATATGCTCAACCTTTCAGAAGGAATCTCTGGTTTTCACCTGAATGTGGTATCTACTAGCTTCGTGTTGGGAATACTATTGTTACAGATGTTAGTGAGATAGTCATAAGTAAAATTTGGCTAACAAAACCTTCTGCTTTAAACAGAATGTCATAATGATTGGAATCACATTCTTGGAGTGCATCTTTATTTTTAATCGGTTTAAGCACACAGAATAATTTGGAGAGAAACATCATGTCCCTGTAATGCAAAGGAAACAGACTTGTTAGGAAGGAAGTGAAGAGGAAAGAGGTAAAGAAAAGTTGCTCAGCAGTGGCATTTGGAAGAGTTGTGTTAAATCCAGCTTTGTTTGGAACGTTGCTTTTTACTTTCACCTTTTGTGTTCATGCTTTCCTAAAGAGACGACTAAGTTTTTAGAGGCCTTTTAAGTGGAAATGTCATTTAGTGAACCACTTCAGTTAAGTAAGGGTGGATGCCAAGTGATGTAGGCTAATGAGATAATTTTGGGTGAGGGGATTATATGGAAAATCTCATGCAGTTAAAAGAGAATAAGAACTGAATAGGGAAAGGAAGGGAAAGTTACTTTTTGGAGTGATCAAACAGGAGATGAGCAGAATATTTCTAGAGCAAAAAAATGCCATGAGATGTGTTCCAGGCTGATGAATGCTTCCAAGAACTTTTTCCAGACCAATGACTAGAAGAAAACCAATTTTAATCAGTGCAGTACAAAGACACTGTCTTCTTAAGAGCTGTAAAACAACAAGTGCTTTCTGCTGGCCTTTACAACAAGAATTCAAAGGTCCAAACCTCTCCTTGCTGGTCAGCACCTTGATTTACCTAGAGTTTCCTGGTACACTTTCTGGGCAGAATGAATGTTCAAAAAGAAGGACAAATGGGATACTATAGGCCAGAAATATCCATAGCTTGGCTAGGGGAGGAGATTTGTCTTTTTTTAAAAAATAAGCACTGGTATTTTCAATTTTGAATTAATTTTGTTGTTGTTCTGAGTTGTAAACCTCAAGGAGCTGTAAATCATAAGAAAGAACAGCCCTTCTAACCACAGTTAGTCGCTCTGTGAATATCCCACACATATTTTTCCCGAGCCGCTCTTTCTTACCATAAGTTTTTTAAAAGACCTTCAGTAATGTAGTAAATTTTGACTTTCCACACATTGCAACCACCACTGCAAGGAGAGGTGTAAAGTAATGGAGAAATGGCAGCATTATTTTCTGGTTTTCCCTTGAAATTTCTATTGTTTCTTTTTCAGGTAGCTGGTTGGGATTTTTCTTTAATGAAAGTCTCTGAATCTTTAATTTCTATTCAGAGAGAGGCCTGCATTTTTTCAGCGGATAGAATATAATTTGAAACTATTGACATGTTTTGCAGGACTTTTGTGCTTTTTAAAGTTGTCCTCAAGAACTGTTCCAGCACACCAGTTACGCTTATTTCCCCAGTGTTAGACTTTTTACAGCTTTCCAGCATTGGGAACAGGCTCAAGCTACTATTAAATTGGGTTTGCCATCTTCAAATAGTGCAAGCACAATCGGCATTTAGTAAAATAAACATGGCCCCATTATTTCTTAATGCCTTGCTTAACAACTTTAAGATTAGACCGCGTCTCCCATACTCCCAGTAGGCAGCACTTAAGCAGTGAGTAATATTTCTGTCTGCCATAGTCAAGTAATCCCAAATGTGAGTAATTTACAGGATGGCATTAGGGACTGTTACAAGAGACATATTGTAATATGTCACTGAAAACCAGCCTGCCTCTGCATGTTTGATCAACAGCCAGATGGAGGCTTTTATCACATTTACTTAATCTGAAATATACATAGTAATTACAGTGGACCTCTGATTTTTTCAGTCCTCACTGCTGTCTCAAGAGAAGGTAGGAAATGAATCTGTCAGTTGCAAACTGGTGTGGATGTGACCCCCTTGGTAGAATCCGGATGTATTGCAGCTCGTGGTGTTAATAGTAGAGATCATCAGTGCTGCTGGAAATGAATGCATGCTGCGGAGTTAAAAAACGTAGGCTCATAAGTCAAAAACTATGTAGCTTTATTTTTTTATGAATACAAAAAGCCTTTAGGAAAGCAAAGACCAACCTTATTCGTAGCAAATCCATTAGCAATCAATGGCATTAAGAGCAAACAGTCTCTTACTAATAGCTGGATGGTATTTAACTTTAAGGCATCTGAAAACAACAGTCTTAATGTTCCCGGAGGAGAATTTGGTTTAGATATTGAATTCCATCGAGCATGTCATTATTAAATGGGGAAAATATTGCTGTTTCCATTAGTACAGAGTTGGCATAGCATTCAGTTAAACCACAGGCAAAAATTCAAACAAATTGAAGGTGGTTTTATTGCTTGGACAGAAACTTCACTAATGGATATTGCCATTGTCCCAAAGAATTTACATAAGATTTTATGCCCTAATTAAAACAGCTTTAAAAGATGCCTCACATATTAACAGGGGTGCTCACCTTCCTATCAATAATCAATTTGCTCTTCGTTTCTGTTACTCTGTGCATTACAACAGACTCTCTCTGCTAATGCCGCTCACATCTCTCTTTCTGAGATGAGCTGGGTCAGTCAGCAGCCTCTTTTGGATCACTTACCCTAACCACAAGTATGCCTTGCTAATCTTCTAGAGGTATATTGACAGATAAAATATGCTATTAACTGCCAAAGAGGAAATTCTGTTACAATTACTCATACTGAGTAGTCCCACAACATACTAAATTGCTATTCAGCATGAATAAGGTGTCAGATTCTGGCTCTAAGTGGCTGGTTTACTGGGGTGTTTTGATGTCGTTATAGGCTTATAATTATCCTAATCTGATTTGGTAAGAAAAAATTAGTATGACAGGCATAAAGAATTCACTTGAACAATAGGTTTTCTTCCACCACAGAGTAAGTTTTAATTAGAGCTGTTCTTCAATTAAATTAAAGCTGCCTTTCTTGGTTTTAAAACTTCATGAACATATTCAGTACAATGTACCTTGTGCAACTGTGAATCCATTCATGCCTCTCTGATCCTTATACAACCATAAATGTTCTCAGCTGACTTTATGTCTGTGGCTCTGCTTTACTGGTGAGAGCGCCTTCTCCTCCCTAGCTTCTGCCATCGGGAGCAGCTTTGTCTCCATCTACATTTCTCTCAAATTCTCCATTTGTTTCATACCATTTCTCAGCTGAAAGCATGTCTTTCTTGCACTGCCTACTTGAGGTAGTATTTATTATTTGAGTTCTGCAGTGGAACTGATTAGCTCTGATGATCAATCTGTGAGGGGGTTTGTGTAACAGATAGTATAAAAACAAAGTGGCAAAAAAAGTCGCAGTGGAAACATTTATACTACTTTCTAGTAGGCTTAAGCTATTGGGACATCCTTAAGGTTAGCAGAAAAACTTACTTAAATGCTTTGAGCGATTACTCTCTTTGCAGTCTCACCATAGTTCATGATGTGTAGTTGTGGTGATCGTGTGTCACTTCCTCACGGTACGTGAAAGATAAAACTGCCAGAGACCACCTGAATGTCTGGCCCCAACCCCTGCAACAGCAGGCAGCACTGAATGCCTACGCTCAGAAAACTCTGCTGAGCACAGTCATGTTTGTCCCTTCCCGCACAATCCTGCTCATATTTTCTCTAGCAAATTGAAGTCTGTAGGAAGTGACCAAAAGCCACAACTATAAAGTACTACAAGGAAGGGAGCAGAAGAGTACATTGGCTTCTCCAGTCTCTTTGTTAATTAGAGAATGGTTCATTATTTGTGTAGATAATTAACTTCTGGTGGCAGGAAGAAGAGTTGTGCGCGCGCGTGCACTCACCTCTACTCCAGCTGGTGACTGTCCTTTTTTTGATAAAGAAAATCAAGAAGAGCAGGGATCCTCCTATATTTATTGATGAAAAGTCATCAGAAGAAAGATGACATTTATGAAATGTGTTTTCTCTCATGAAGCAGGAAGTCAGGCACCTTGATTTTCTAGATAGGGATGGGTTCTTCCTTTTTTTTTTTTTTTTTTTGTTAAATATCTAACAGGCTGAAGTTACCGAACTTCAACCTGCTTTCTTTTGTTTTCTGCAATGAAGGCGCTGAGCATTCTGGAACTTCACAAGAAGACAAAAAATTAAAATGCTGGAAGCAGAGTTAAGTCATCACCTGCCTGTTGCTGCAGCCCACAGTTGACTCATTCAGGGAGAGAACCTTAATAGGGAAATTCTACAGTTAACTGTGCCACTTGTCTCTTTCCCTCCTGTTTCAGTAGCCGGAAGTTATAGCTGGACAAGCTGCAAGTATTTCTTCAAACCCTGAGCTGACTTAATTATCCTGTACAGAAAATAGGATGAAGGCAAAAATTTGCAGCTTTTAGTTATTTTTACCAAAGACAAAATCTGAAGCGATTAATGAGTCTATTGACAGACAAAAATATAATGTTGTCAATAAGAAAAGTCTTTTATGTGCTTTAATTAGAGGAACTGTTCCCTTCAGGAAACAGGAGCTTTTAAAGCAGCATTGAGGAAAAAGAAAAGACAAGAAAAGAAAAAACTTTAAAAAAACTATGTCAATGATACAAGGCACAAAATCTGGAACAAGGCTCTAAGGACCCTGAAAAATATTGTTAAACTTTTTCTCTTAATGTTGTAGGTATACAGCTCTCTTATGAGCATTGCAGAAAATACATTTACAAAATAAATAGGCATGGGCAGTGTTTTTATTTACCTTTGACAAGGACCACCTACTTACAAATAGACATCAGAAGACATTTGGATTTTTCTCTCCACTTCAAGAATTCTAAGATACACGAAAACAACATGAACTCCTCAAAAGGAGCTATAAGTTCAGCTGCTGAAACATTAGTGTGGGACTTCTATCATTCTGGGATGTGGGCTCTTCTTAATAGGAATGTATGTATAATTCAGTACTGTGAAAAAAACACTTAGAGGCAAAATGCTCCAAATATGCTACTGCAGTAACACGGGAAGAAAAGGCTATCAATTCCTTTGAAGGTTTACAAGTAAACTTTTTTTCTGCCTGTCTTCTCTATGGTTGATGATGTTCTACTATTAAAATAGCAGTTTATATATGCTGTATATTAGTACACTGTTTTGTTCTTCTTTGCTTCAGGCATGGAAGGAAAAAGAAGCTTGTCACATATTTTAAGTTCAGACTTGGTTAATAACAAAACACATTTTCAATGAATTTCACAACCAGCCCCTTTGGGCAGCTACTCTTTGCAATTTAAATGAAGGTGCAGAAACTTTCTTTTCCCCCTTCACAGTACTTTTACAAGTTTCATGTACATGTATTTTAGTGGTTAGTGGTATATTACGAAATGAGATAAAAAGTACCTGTTTCAGCACTCCAGGCCAGGCAAGGGAAATTGAACTCTGGGGTGCCCAAATTAAGATGCTAAAATGGATAAATTCTACTTACCAGCATTTATCACAGACAGCACTACTGCTGCTTTTCCTAAAGCAAACACCTTGTCAGCTATCACTCCCATCCTACCACCTATCCATATTGTGAGTTGATTCCTATTTTAGTCTCTTTCCTACTGANCAATTAAAAATTATATGGACTCTGTGGTTCAATCTGGTGAATTATATTAGCTGAAATATATTTTAAACCCCGTTTGTTCCATAAACCGCATAAAGAAATCTTCTCTGGTTTCCAATGAGGTTGTGCCTCATGGCTGACTGCCTTTTTAACTGAATTATACAAATACTGCAGTGTGAGCTGACGTGCTATGAGACAAGAAGGAAGAGAAGCAGGAAGAGTGGGTATGGGGGGAACAGGAAAAAGGTGAGGTGGGAAGGGCTCAGATGTCATAAATGCCACCTAACCATGTGAAAAGCTTCAAACAGGATCTCTGCCGTAGTGGACACCAAAGTACTCCAATGGAGAGAAACTTCTAATGAAAAATGGATTCTTGGGCACAGATTTTGACTGAAGCTTTTGTCTCTGTTAGGGTTTTTCTAAAGGCATCCTTCCTGTAGGTTCTCTGATACCTGGTAAGGTCTGAGCTCCTGCATCAACCTGTCCTTTCAGGTTAGTTAGAGGAAATCAATAATCTTGAGATCTTTACTGTCTCTTAAAACTTGGTCTAATGGATCCATGGTTCTTAAGTAATTTGGACAGAGTGAAAAAGCATGATCATGCAGGCTATCTCTCCTTAGGAAATTAAGCTGAAATGCCGAGAAATTTTAACGGCTAATACTTGTAATTTAACTTACATTCACTGGTGGGCTTCACAAAACCCAAAACTACTTGCTTCCTATAGTTTTTGCCGTTTGCTCTTCTCCGGCTAAGGTGCTTAAAAGTAGTGCAGATTTAGCTGTCTCATGATTTGTAGTTCCTTGCTGGATTTTCTCCAGAAATGTTGACTGGCTCCCACCACTCATTTTCACCCTGCCCTCATCTGCAACAATTCAACAACCTTTCAAATATGACAGAGCAATTAATTTAATTTTTGTGCTTTTTGAGTTTCCCAACCCTAAAATGCACACCGCTTTACTGATCTGATTTTGAGCCAGGCCCTTCAAACAGTGGTTTTTGCAAAAGTATGAAGGATCGGCAAGTTGTACTGTGGGTGATAACAAGCCCCTGAATATGGGGAAAGAAGCAGGGGTCACCTGAAGAGATTTTTCTGCCACATAAATTGTAACATGAGGCCATGCCTCAGGATCCCTTGCTGGAGTGGTTCTACTTTGCCTCAGAAATTGATTATTCATGAAATCAGTAAAAGTGACTGTAGGCTGGTGCTTTCAGTACTTGTCTGAGAAATGGGACATCCGTGTTCTTTTCCCAGCCTTGAGGAACAGTAATTTATGAATAATACATCTGCTTAATATGTCTTCATTTTGTGAAAGCTATTTAAGCTCCACAGCAATTTAAGACCTTTATTTCCAATTTTTCTTTTAGTAGAAATGGTCAAAACAAATTATTATTTTGAATGCCTCAATTATTTTGAATGCCTCAAATGCGGGTACATCTCATGCTCAGAGTGATTTCTTTTAAACTTCAGCACCTGAGCTAAAAATACACATTGATAAAATTCTGCAATAAAGGGGGCTACTTGAGCATATATTCCCCAAAATATGCCATTTCAGCATTCTCAAATGTGCTTGTTCTCCCTTTGCTCAGGAAAGGGTTATCTGACCCTTTCCTGCAGCCTGCTTAGTCAAGTTAACTATGCATAAATAAGAAGGAAACTTATGCAGGAAGAAAATGAAATTAGATGAATAATTAACATATACTTTATGCAAATGCATGAAAAACTGTTCCAAATTTTCTCTGCTTAACTAACGTGTGTATTCATATAAAAATATTCTACACTGAAACTTTGTCAGCAGGTCATAAAAAGCATTTCTACTTATTTAATAGGGTTAAGATTTATCTGATGTGTTTCATTTCTTAATGAATGATACTTTCTTTTTTCCTCTTAGTCATTTAAAATGTGTTATCTCTGTAGGTTTATGAACAAACAGTAGCAGGCAAATCCCAGAAGTTGAAAATGGGTGCAACTATACAGCATCAGCAATCAGTATTTTGAAGAGGCTTCCTAAATTTAGGACAAAAACAAACAAAAGAGCATTATGAGCTTTTGTGTCATTATCTTGCCATAAGATTTCCTTAGTCTCATCAAAGGATAAAAGAAAAAGAATTGATCTTTGAAGAAGATCTAGTCTGATTACAAAATTCTAATTTCACTGGTTTAGGCCATGACTACTGTAGCTACCTGTGCTCATGCAGTAAAAACCAGTCTACATTTAAAAGAGGAACAGACCAATCTATTTTTTTTAATGGAACAGCTTTTTTATTGCACAATTGCAAACTTCAGATTTCATTTGCTGGTCGTGTGTGTGTGTGGCAGGGTAGGATTTACCTGGTAAAGCCTGCAAAACTTATAATGGGAATCTAAAACTAATCTGAAGACTGCTCTTTTTTTTGGAAAGCAACCTGTGGAGTGGTCAGTGCCCAAACACACACTTAGCGCTTTCCGGAACTTTAGTGGCAGTTGCTAACACAAATGCCCAGAATGCTTGGATCATTATACGAGTTCACTGTATAAATACCTAAACCACAAAATGGCATGGTTTCCAAACCCCTGTATTTCTATCTTCAGATACTGTTCAGGCACATTTTGACATAGTAATTATTTATAAGATGATAGATAGCCCCAGATCTATAATTCACTCGTGGGGCTTAGGTCATTTCATGAAAGGCAAAAGTATAGTGCATTACTCTGTATGCATAATGTAGAGCATATTTATATTTAATGCTAACATTATGTTTCTATGAGGAGAATATTTCTATGAGGTGCACTTCCTGTTCATAATATTATTTATGTTGTACAGATTTTCATTTTGAGGTGAAAAAATCCTTGTTTCCAAGAAAATACTGGCCTCTTTTGAGGACCTTTATTTCCTTCCCTTCCATCTTTTCCTTCCTCTCCTTCCTTTCCTTTTTTCTTTTTAACAAATAAATTGCTCAGTGGTAATATAATGACAAAAGGTCACTTTTACAAGTTTTTTCACGGACAAACTTGTCTAGCAGTACTTATCAATATAATCTGGCTTTGATACCAAGGTTAAGAGTTTACAGCAGAAGTACAATACTACCTTTGCATTCCAATCACTACCTAAATTAATTTTAAAGTTAAAAATTTCAACCCATAGCAGCAGTAGAATCTCATTAATCCACACCAATAAGTGGGAACCTTATATTTATGCTGGCTTTAGGTCACTACATGTAGTCACATCAGGTATGTCAGAGGAGGAGTGAGGAGGTGTATACAGGACATCACCTGAGGATAAAACACAGAGGCATATTCATCTTAGTGTATTGTGAGTATTTTTATCTGTAATGTTTATTAAAGCTCACAGAGGAGATACGTTGTAAATCTGGGTATTGAGCTAAGGCTGTACGCTGCAATCAGCTTTTCAAAAAATGCCTCTAGATAAAGTGTTGTGCTAACCCTTCTCTGGATTATACTCTGCATCAGGAAGTATATTATCCCTTAAAATATCTCCTTTCATTCTTTAATTTTACTGCTAGTATACTAGCAGGAGTTAGCTTTTAGTGGGAAAACGTGTTAATGCTACTCCTGGCCCAGTGCTGTGGAAGAGCATCTCCTGCAGGTCACACGCAGCACCCAGGGACATCCGCTGCTCCTTCGTGCCCAAATGGGTGCTGCCTTTTTGCTGCAGGGGGGAGGTTTATGGCAACGTTGCTAGAGGCACCACAGAAGGAGGAATTTGCTAGATGGCTCAAGCAGGCTGGCAGTCCTGCAGCAAGCTGTCACCTTCCATTTTCTCAAGTGAGCAGTCACGTCCTCCTTACTCTTCTCGGAAAACGGAGCCTCTGCAAGTCGTGGGAAAGGATGGCTGCGCACTCCAAGCTCTTGCTTTGAGGAGGCAAGATTTAAGCTGTCTTGTTTTCACCTGAGAGCCTGCTGGCACACAGAACTTGGGGTCATTTTTAGTCACCAAAATAGACTCGATGTCCCCTTGGACTGATTCTGCGTACTCAGCGTAGAGCTGCCAACAGCAGCACCATGCCAGGAGGTTCATGGAGACGCAAGAGGGGGCAGGCACAGCTCACTTTATGAGGTGTTTCTAGCTTTTTTTGAGGCCAATACCTGCTATTTGCCATCACGTCCACAGAAGTGCTGTGGCTAGCTTCCCTAGAGTCCTCTTAGCAGCCAGAAGTGAAAGATGTGGGAGCTCAGAGAGCCAGCAATAAGTGACAAAGTTGTGCTTGACAGGTTCAGTGACTGTTAAGAGCAGAACTGTACCCGTAACAGTGGCCATACCGCTCTGTGCTCCAGCAAACCTGAAGGTGTAGTTTCAGTATGCCTGAGAGTTTACAAAAGGAGGGGAAAACATGATTATTTCATGTATATAACGTTATATTTATGTACACTTGTGTGTATGTAGATATATCTATACATCTTACTGTTATACAGTGATCCGGGTCAGGAGAATGTAAATTTGGTGTCATGGAATCACACCTCGTCGGCATTATCAGATAGGCCCTTCTATCATCTTTACAGACTTGCCCTCTTTTCTGGGTAAATATTTTTCCTGCCTTTCCCTTTTGCAAAGCAAAGAAGTTGTTTGCAAACTATTTGTAGAATATAAACAGCTCCGACAAGGGAAATGCCCTTGAAGCGGTGAGAGCAGACTGATTGCAACATACAGTACATGCTAATAGCATCTTCAGAGAATTACTATTACTTCATAGCAGAGGCATTTTCATTAAAATAGAAATCTTACCATGATCCTTAGATTGCATTTTTACCTTCTTTTGCATATTTCAGGTGAGGTGGCTGTCACAGGTTGCTGTTCAAAAGCACCAGAGAATTACTCACCCCTAAGTAGTGCCATTTCCCATGAATGCCTCTTTGCAACTTTTGTGAAGCACCAGGCAACAGAACAGGCAAATGACCAGCACAGAAAGCTTGAGTCTGGCAGTATTCCTAGTGCTCTGCACAGAGTTAGTAAAATGAACGGGCTTATACATTGTTATATCTATTACAGCTTGCTCACATCGGGCGTTAATTGCATATTCATAGTAAATTCGCAAACTGACGCTTGAGACTGAATGATGATCTTTCAGGTTGCCTGATACCTTTATCTGACCAAATTCATGCAGTCTCAGCCATGTGCGGAGGAGATTGGCACGGCTGCACTTTATCTGCCTTTTTATTTCTGGTGCAATAGGATAGGAATGAGAGGAAGAGAATATATAAGGGATCCCCACTGAGAATCAGTTCTATAAATTATGTATTATGCAGACACTATTCTGCTGATGCTATCTGATCCCCAATTCTCAGTTCCTTGTTTTTCCTTCTATAAATAGCTGTGGCCAGATTTTCAGTTGTAAAATGGTGAGGACAAACCCAGAAACCTTTCCCATTTAATAACCTCTGCCAAAGAAGAATAAGGTAATATTTTTCATAACTGTGATGTCCTCAGGGCTTTAACAATCTGGGAATACAAGCAGCACTGTGTTGTTGATAAGATACTGGTAGTAAAAGTGGGAATAACCACACTGAATATTAAAGAGGGAAATGCCCTATTTTCAGGGTGATTGGTATAAAACTTGGTATTGTGAATTTTCCAGACAATTTTTGTCTGTGTAGGACCACTTTTGCTTTTTCTTCTCCCTCTAGATCCAAATGCTTTGGCTGGACAGACTGGACCTGACCACGCTCTTATAGGAGGAATAGTGGCTGTAGTTGTCTTTGTAACGCTATGTTCTATAATTCTCCTTGGTCGATACCTGGCAAGACATAAAGGTAAGACAGGTTTAGTGGAAGTTCAGTCGCTTCGGGAAGCAAGGCACGATTTCAGCTGGGAGTGCTGTTCCCTTTCGCGTTCCCCAAATGTTTTGGATAAGAAAACTCAGTGCACAGTCCAGCTGCAAGTGAAGTCCCTGAATTTTACCCAGCTTTCCCATGGACTGGCTAAGGCAAAGGACATCTGGTTACATGCCCAAGGTCATATCATAAGTCAGTGATTCAGAGAAACTGAGATAAGATTGCCCTTTGGTTTTATCCTTCTAGCTCTAGATACTTGATTGCATGATCTCATAGTTTTCACTATGTGGAATATATATATACATATTGAATGAACAAGATTTTTTATTTTAATAAATTGTGCTAATACTTTAAGTATATAGTCGCAAGATAATATTAGAAGCCAGTGGCAAGTTTTCAGATGAGTGACTCTTTTATCAATGATCCCACTGGAATAAAGGTTTTATTCCTGCTCCAAGCTTTACTTTACTCAGAGATTTCACCTTAAGAATTCTACTCCATTTGCAGNNNNTGGAGTGACACTGCCTTCTAACTAAGCTTCTCTGTGATCCTATTTTGACCTAGTTAATTCCAAAGTCATTTATTGAGATTTAACCTCTGAATGGCTTGCAGGCAAGTTGTTAAAACTCAGTTGATTCCCTATCCCCACCAGAAAAAAAAACAAAGTGAAGAGAGATTAGTGTTGGTATTAACTCATTAAATCTTGTTTTAGATAGGATAGTCATATGGCTAGCAGACATAAGCTGATAAAAACATCCTTTTAATTTGACTGGACTGTGCAGGGGAAAGCCAAGATATTTTTAATGAGCCAGTGAAAATGTGTCTCTTTTGTTTTACGTTCCTGAATGAACACGTATACATAAATAATGCTTTCCACAAAGGGAAAGTTGACTATTGTACACAATTCTTTTTATTCATATACAGAGCATAAAAATATCTGTGATATTATAATGTGAGTGGGTTCAGTTAACAAAACTACCTCAATTTTATAATTCTTGGAAATGATTATGATACAGTTCTGTAAAATGAAAGTATAGATACGATCACGAAAAAAATAGAAATACAAAAATAATCAATGGCCATTTTTTAAAAAAATAAGCATTTATTAATATCTAAGTCTTCAAATTTGGTTTGGTTTTTTTTATGGGTAGCTGTTCCATGAAATAACCAAGATTTTATCACTTATTCTATAATTGCAAAATATATTGCATGTTACTGCAGTTAGATAAAGTGGATTTTTATTAAAAGACTTTCTTAATTTATTCTGGTTATACTTGAATTTGTGTATGTGCATTATCAGTATTAATACTTAGACAAATTAGAAAGTTGGGCATACCTGTATGATGTTTACTAAAATTGTGTAAAAATATTTGTCCATTCATGAAGCAATTGGAGCAGTGTTAGAAATGTACTTCCTATAATGCAGTGTAAAGCTAAAAAAACCCCTAATCTTTCTTTTTTTTTCCTTCTTTTCTGTTCCCTTGAATACTATAGGAACATATTTAACAAATGAAGCAAAAGGAGCTGAAGATGCACCTGATGCCGACACAGCCATTATCAATGCAGAGGGCAGCCAAGTCAATGCAGAGGAGAAAAAGGAGTATTTCATTTAGATGCAGAGCTAGAATCTTGGAGTTTTACTTATCAGGCTGACTGCTGGAGAAAACTGGCTATCATTTCTCAGAATTCATTTCTGCCATCTTCTGCTATCTTTATTAACTCGCATACCTGCTATAAGTAGCCAGTTTATGCCAACAATCAGCTGTTGACATCATCATTCTATAATTACAGTATCATGCGTAAAGCAGGACATTTCTTATTGCCTAAAATTCATATCCACTGCTCTCTTAACATACAGTGCTTGAATATACAGCCTTAACAATGTTAATCATCATCTTAATCCAAGTTTTCTACATTTTAAAATGTTATGCAGCTTTCTTCTTTTTCAGTTTTCTTTTATCATGTCCCTACTAGTACGTCATAGAACAATATTCATAACAAATACTGTTAGGTAAGGACCTAGTTTACTTACATAAAATGTTAAGTCTAAGATTAGAGGTTTACAAAGAATGTTTTATACATGGCTATCTATAATTCAAAAAGCAAGTTGTTTTTGAAACATATGCCCTAGGAAACACAAATTTAAATCTTTTTCGTATAGTTTCTTGTATGCTTGGATTTGGTGGAAAAAAACTATCAGTCCACTGAGTTTTTTGTTTTGTTTTGCTTTGTTTTGTTATGTTTTAAATGGTACCTTGACAACAGTGCCATGTTTCAGTGGTAAAAACATGCTGAATAGCTATACAGATTCTGCAAAGTTAGATAATAGTGCTTCATTTGAAACAAATTTGTCCTGCCCTTTTACTGCTTTTTGGGATCGCAAAGATTAGAGATCTTTCTGAGTAATTTCTGTTTTTATAATTTATTTGCTTCACATGAACTCACCTGCCTATTCAAATTTGAAGTGTTCATGGGGCACAACTGCAAGGCATTTTAGTATCTGTATATAGTGCATATAATAAATTCAATTAAACATTATTTGATACATATTTAACTTTTTTGGCAGTAGCTAAGTCAGTCACAAGTAAGCATTTTCTAATGTCCATTATATCCCTTTAGATATGACTCAAATCAATATTCTGAGTAGATAACATGTATTAGTATTTTTTTGTCTGTATGTCCTAGCACTGTTCAGCAGCAACCTTTTCTAGTTCTTGTTAATTTTTTCTTTGTTATACAATGGAAGCACAATGTTATATGGAAAGGTAGTTTTAAGCTAACAACCAGTGCACAGCCTCAGGTTTTAAATTACAACCACATTTGATTACTATCCTTAAAAAATATTATTGAGTTGCTAAAATTCTCAATTTTTAATTTGGCAGTTCCAGAGCTGCTTCTCTATGTTGGTTTGCCAAAAAAAAAAAAAAAAGAAAAAAAAAAAGAAAAAAATAGAAGTGTTAAAACAAAAGATATATGTTTTGTGTATACAGTAAATGGACTAATTCTTTATATTAAATTCCTGTCTATGCATTTTGTGAGGTACAAACTTATGTCACCGTGAATGATAGAGAATTCCTGCCATGCTTTTAGCTCCACAGTGAAAGTCTCTGTTTGGATTATTTCTGAAATTTTTTGTGTAATCGACAGCTGAAAAATCACATGCTCTTAAATATGACAACAAAACACTGTAAGCCCATTGGCTTATTTCCTCTTCCAATGAAATAAAAAGGTTGCCACTACAGCTCTTGGAAATGGTTCTACACTGGAGAGCGCAAGTTAGTCTAGCTGGAGCTTGTCTCGCTCCTAAGTTTTGCACCTTTGACGAAAGAGTATTTTTCTCTGGTTGCTGGACTTGTGAAGCCTAAAAGCATGATGGTCTGCTGTAAAGGACTTTCTCCTGGGATTTTATTTTTGTGTGGGGAAGGGAGAGTTTGGAATATGACATCATGTAGTATGGTGAAATGGAAGCTAAAGGTGCTGTGTCAGATTATTTATCAGAAGAGTATAAACCTTTTAAGGACAATATTAGAGTATTTTAATTGTTTTTGTTGAAACATTTATCTTGTTAATTTCTAAGAAAAAAGGGTGACGTCAATCAAAGCAGCACTTTTTTTCAAAATATACAGACATAAATAATATGATGTGGTTGAGTGTTAACATAATAAATCATATACAGTATGACATTTTAAAGAAATAAGTCTGCATTGATGTGATTGCATGCTTGTTTTTACAGTTCACTCCATACCCATCTGTGGAAAAATGCAATAATATGTTAATATAATATGGTAGTTTGAGAGAACCAGGTAGGTGCTACTAGACACATTGAAAACTAGTATAGGTTTACAAGATATTCATGTCTTTCGAAACATAAGCGTGTAAAAGGCTGGCAAAGGAAGTCATTCAGTTTAATACCAAAAATATGGGTTCTTGTCACAACAGTAAGTTACATTAGCTACAATACAGGATGACATACGACAAGGTTTTATTTCAGGACCTGGGGCCCAGTTCAACTAAGCATTTAAGAACATGCTCAGCTTCAGGCGTGGGAGAAGTTCCATTGGACAGTAAGGCACTATTCATATGCTTAAAAATAAGTGCTTCCCTGGACGAGGGCCTTATTTGTTCAAGTGGAATTCCCCACCAGCGTGGTGTCTACGCCTTTTTTTCATTCTTCCTAACTCCAGCTTGCTTGAATAGTAGGATTGTTACTTGAACCATTACCAAACGAGGGTCAGGTAGGACCTTCAAAAGCAGGATTGCCCTCGGGGTAACCATTTCGAACCATTTTCTCCAGTGGCATCGAAACAGCATTTAAACTTTGCAAAAAGAGATGTAAGTTGTACTGTTAAAATAGGTTATTTCATTGGTTTTCACTTAAAACTTCACACATGTGCTCATTTTTACCACAGTTGATCTTCCATTATCTTGCACCCGGTGATGTCCCTTGCATCTGTGCAAAGCAGGTGTGAAAAAAACCCACACCAAGCATTCTATCTGGATAGCACTTTGCAGGCCTGTCTGATCTTCACGGGTTTAAATTACTACACTAGGTGTAAAGAGGCATCCTTCTTTTTTGTAAGCAGAACCATTGCTCAACGCTGATGAAGTTCAGCAGGCCAAAAAGTCAGTCATCCATTCCCTTTGTCCAAGATCCCATTCTGGAATACCATTCTGATTATGGTGTGAGGTATTTTGATTATGGTATGTGTAAAATGGAGGCTCGGAATGGGAACCGACCTCGCTAAAATGTGCGTGGCATCCTCTGCCACACGCACTTGCAGAGTAGTTTTCTCAAGACCAGGTAGCTGGTTTCTGCCAGTGTACTGTTTACAGTGTCGGTTGCTGATTATTTTTAAACTTTTTGATGTAGATCTTATTTTTGTTTTTAATGCTTCAAGAACATTCTCATGATTTGAACAAGGAAGTGGTGCATCAGAAGACAAGGGGTGCATCCTCCCACTCTTTCAGTGTCATCTGACAAACCAAGAAACAGTTTAAGGAACCTGATGTTTAACTTGAGGCTCAGAATTTAAGCTAGAACACTTTAAAAAGTTTCCACATTACTTAAGGATGGTTCGTCTTGCACTGAGACTCCCTCTATAAAGGAATACATGAAGAAAACCAACTTTTCTGAATAAGACATGAAAGTTAACATCTTGTGTATTTGCATTACAGTATAATATATATATAACTATTTCAATGAAAAGAAAGGACAGAATCATCTGTAATTATGTAATTCATGATTGTAACAACACTGAAGTTACCGTGTACGCACATGTACAGTAGCTATTTCAACAGTTACAGTGTAGTTACATGTAATTCCCTGTAACATAGCAGTTATAGTGTAATTTAGTGCCACTTATTGTAAAGTGTTACCAAAAGGAAAATGGACTTCTTACCTTTACAATCCCATTCAAATTAAAGGTAAGTTTATTAAATTAGCACCATAAATCTGATGTTGCATTTCTTAATTAAGGAGGTGATTTAAAACTTCAAGTTCACACTGCAGCTTTCCCCACCGCTTATCCAGACTCCTCCAAGTGTCTAATCTCTACACTCCTAGGAACTGGTAATCTGTGATGAACATACGAAAAACCCAGCTACTTCAACTTCAATTGAATAAGCTGTCTAATAGAGAAAAACAAACAACAACAATACGAGTAATGCTTTTTATTAAGTGGCACAAAGTACACACTAAAAACTATGCAAAAATATAGGTAAATACAGTGTACTTACATGTAAGTATCTTGTACTTGCTGTGTATGGATATTGGAAAAACATGTAATTATAATATGCATTTTGATTATTTCAAGCAGGGGGACGGATGACCCCTAACAGTCACAAGGCAAAACTGGAAGGTGCATATACAAGCAGTGGATATCCTAATGCAATATGTGTAATTCCTCTACTTGCAATGAAAACTAATTTATAAAACTTCTTATGCCACTCCTCATTCTCACTAGCTTTGCGTTGCATTTCTTTGAGGCCCATTAAATATCTCTGAAACACCTTTAGGCAAAGTAAGACACTGACTCCGCTAACGGCTCTGCTGCCAGCACTCTGTATGTCTGGCAACACTGTTCTGTAATCTATTTCTGGCTCAACAGCACAAGTTTCCTCTTTTTTTCTGTCCTCAAGGGAGCCTAGTATGTTAAGATGCTGAAATATGCTGCCATATGCCCTGGTATTTTTAGCATGAACAACAGAGAAAGAGAGAGAGAGCGCTGCATTCTTCTGACCCCTATTTTGCTGAATCACCTCACCTGGAATTTCCACTACTTGCTCAGTAACGCCAGGTAATCTTAAATAGTAAGTACAAAATGCTTCCATCAAAGTACAGGGGATGCCTTTAATGATAAAGCTAACGTTTTGAAAACACGAAGTTTTGTATTGCTGATCTTTCTACTTCTTGCCACTTTTCCGTCATACCCTTCCAGAATTAATGCACCGAAAGACAGAAAACATAGAACAGCAAAAGGAGAAAATAATATTGTAAGCCTTCTTGTGGTCGCCATTGCTATAACCCTCCTTTGTGTTCTGTGTAACAGGCAAATAGATGTATTTAGCAACTGCCATTAGCATCATTCCACACTATACCGTTCCTAGAATATGACATCTACCTCTTAGTCTAAATACTAGCTATGAGATATTTGTATACATTTTACAATACTACTGAATCTTTGGTGTAGTCTTGAAATAAGATCACTGGTTTTTTTTCTGTTAAAAATAGAAAAAAAAATATTGCCTGGGTTCACAATTCTTGCCCTGTTCTTTACTAATTTTGGGATAGTTTGAGCTTTTAACAGGGCATAAGGACACAGCCTCAGCTGGTATAAATCAGCTTCACTCTGTTGCCTTAAATGTGGGCCAATTTACTCTGGCTGGGGATTCATCCCGAACAGCTTAAAAATAAACTGCTATAACACATCGATATTTAGTCAGCACTAGATAACGATGTGCAATCCAACTCCAACACAATTCTTTCCAGCAAGGCATGCAGGTTTGAAGAGAAACTTTTAAAAGCACATGCAAGCTTTTGAATTGAATATGCAATACCAATAATGTTGAGATATTCTGACATGTCTCTTAGTTATTTAAACATAATATTGCCAGGGCATGTTTACATTAAAAACACTCAATGCGTGGGGGACAGGGAAGGACTGTTGCAAACAATAAGAGAAAATTAAATGGATGGAGCAACCTTTGTCAACAGAGTAGAGTAGATACTCTTATCAAGAGTGGGACTTCTGACATGTTTTTTCCGAGTGGACCTAGTACCTCTAAAGCAAACGGGAGTTGTCTACTTGGCATTAACAGAAGCTAGCACGGTTCCTTCTTGCTATCGATGAATCTAACCCAGCACTCTGCACTTGTTTTAACTCAGGAGGAAATAAGGGTACAAACATGGTTTAACAGCACACTTCTGTATTGCTCCACATCCTCGGGATGCTCCAAGCTTTGTGCGCTTCCAGCATCCCTTAAGGGAATTCTTCCAGCATCTAGGAATCATCTTGTTGCCAAGCCACGTTCATTTCCTTCAGTAGTGTTTAATGTACTCACAACCAAACAGAAGACGGTGTGGAGCCAATATGACGACTCTACAGTACTAGGGGCTTCCAGAGCCTCTCAGTAGATGGTGAAAAGAAATTCTTCATGGCTTCTGTGTTTACTATAGATCTGCCCTACATGTTCTGTGTCTTAAGTCATTTATTCTCTGCTGGGCTAAAAGCAGCAGTCCAATTGGAAAGGAGGTAGGAAAAAAAAAAGTCTTTCCTCTAGAAGGAGCAGTCTGTGCTAATATTAAAGAAAAGTTCAAGGATTTTTTCTTTTTTTTTTTTTAAAAAAAGATTCCAGGTGCAAACCAAGTCTGTTGGAGTCAGCACTTTAGCACTTTCCCTGTGTTCAGGGTCAAGCCAGCAGTGTTTCATGTGTGAGCTCTGATCTCACATTTCAGCACAAACTACAGACAGCCTTACCCTGCCCTTATGCGTAGTGCTGAAAATCACTGATGCTATTTTCTTCTAAACGTACTCATTTTCTTAGTCTTATTCTGCAAGGAAATCATTGAAAGGTTTTCATAATAGGTTCAAAAGGAGGGGGTTTTAAGTAATAGCTTGTAAAGAATATAATAATGATGATCATCAACTGTTTATGTTGATTATGAAGAGGAGGAAAATCTTTAATTGCTGAATTGAATTCTTTACCACTTCCTCTTTCTCTCCTTTCTATGCATATTGATTAATGTTAGTAAATATGCAGTTGCACATGTTGTCCTTTTTCAGTGAAAGCAGATTTGCTTATACTCCTGTATAGCTTCCATAGAAATATGCAAATATGACCTACAGTCATCTGCTTCTGCCTAAACAGTGAGCCAGGGAGTGGACTCATGGATTATTGGATTCATATATGTCCTACCTCCATAAAGGTTGGGTACAATATGCCTATTGATATCAAAAGAACAAGGCTCAAGTCCTTAATGCACATGTTTGAGTTGCTATTTAGCTCTTTTCCAACAGAATTTTAAAGCGCTCCTTGTGCATCCTTTACTTTTAGCCCAGATATTTTATAACTACAAAACCCCTTTAGTTCAGCAGGAAGTTTCCTAGAATAAATAGTATGGCCTAATTTGTGAAAGGACTATAACAACTTCATCTATTCATAGCCAGCATAAGTGTATTTTCCTGGGAACTCCAGTGTACCCTGCTCTTACACTGGCAATTGAAGGCCTTGGGAAGGATATATTGCAACGGTTCAGAAATACCGTCACTAACCTGTAAACAAAATCCATGGGAATTAAACATATTGCACTGATGATGGGACATGTTTACTTCATTTAATTTCCTCATTAATAACTTTAAGCAGACAAAATGCATATTGTAATGTTAGGTACATGACACTTGCATGTTGCTATGCCTATATACTTACAAAGTATTCAATGTGTACTTAGTGGCGCTTAAAAAATGTCATGTACAGTTCTTCTAAACATTCTTACAGGGTTCCCATTTGCACTTCATCCTTCAGAAAAGTCTTGTCAGAAAAATGTCTGATGAATATTATTGAAAAAATAAAATTTCAATTTTAGTTATCTGTTGGACATTTCTGAATTGTCTATTCATTTAATATATTGGTGCTTGCCAGTTTGGCAGTGGAGTTGATTTAGACCAGTGGCTGTACACACACAGACTGTTCACTAAGCAGATTTTGCTGTTTCTAGTAGAACTCTTATAATCGTATACTTCTCTAAATATTAACTCTGAGATTTTAAACAGTTACCCAAGAAAATAATCTGTGCGACACCGTTTCTTTACAGAGAACTACAAATTCTATTATTTTATTTGACATTTATATACCCTTTACTGTGTATTGCTGTATAGTTTCTTCTGACAGACAAAGTAACAACTTTTGGATGCTGTCCTCACTGTAGGAGAAATTCATCCTTATGAAGAGGTCAAGTGCTGAAAAAGCATTTAAGCCTGTGGGACTTAAATGGTGGCTTAGTCCTCTTGAAGGAGCTCGAGAATTCATGCAAGGTTTTCTATACCACTTATTATGCTTGAGTTGATGTTATAAAGGGCAAGAAGGCCACTGGTCTCAAAGGGAGAGAGACAAATGTCAGAGGGAAGAGGGAGTTCTGAGAGGGTCCTTGTTTGTGGAAAGAGAAGCAAGTCCCAGGTGCACAGAGAGACACTAACAGAGTTTGGTACCTCCATGCTGAGGATACCCCAGTGCTGTTGCTCATCTCTTGTGGCAGAGCTTTCCTAAACTGACCAAACTAAGCACGCAATCGGCAGATGTACAGCCCTGTTGCATTCAGCAGATTTATTCTTGTCTTTATTACTCCTTGTCACTAAACCAAAATATGTCCCCTTAAGCAACTTTTAATGCACAATAATATACTTTTTTTTTAATACAGCAACGATGCAGAATTCCACATGATCCTCAAAGTCATATGCCCATGATTTAGGGCAAAGCTTGCTGGAAATCTACAGCGTACCCAAGGAAAAAGACACAGTCCAGCAAATGACACCATTCACCACTGGATTTATACTTTTCTGCATTCAAGCTGTAATTCTTTTAGTCCTGTCCTGTTTGCCTTCAGCAGGCAAAGGTAGCTGCACTTTGCTCTGTGCCTTTCTCTGGCCAAGTTAGATTCTTACAGTCATCATCCTAACCTGGTATGTTCCTCACGTGATTCTCTTTGAAAAAAAAAAGAGCCCTAAATCTATAAATGCTAGTAAGGGATCTTTTTCATCATCAGCCAACAAAATACCTGCCCTCCTCCCCACCTTCTGTAGTAGTAAAAAACAACAGTCCCTTTTTGTCTATGTTTTTGGTTTAGTTTGGGTTTTTTTTTTCAGTTGGGGACGGGAGGAGTTGCAATAGGAATACTGTAAGGGGAAACAAACAGGATTTCTTTTAAACTGTAAATGATGCTTGAAATTTCATTGAATACTGAGAATAATTTCATTGAATACAGAGTCTCTGCACCAGACTGTCACGGCATTATACATTGATGTGGAAAAGAATCTACTTACTCTTTTCAATAGTCATCAGGCACCTATATGAAGATATACAGTCTTTTTCAAAATAGTGCTGTAGAGCAACACTTGGCCAACCTCTGTTGGTAAGTGTAAGGTAAAGGTAAGTGCAATTAGTGAAATTCAGAGATAATCAAGTGGGGATAATGAAGACGATTCCTTGCTTGACAAAAGAGTCATACTACATTGCCTTCTGGTTCTGCTTCAAGCACTTGGCAACATCCTGAGCCGCAGGAGGGCACTTTTGATTAGCTCTGGGCTACTTACTTGCCCTAGCTCTTGCTCCTGCTGAGTTGGTAGCAATAGCTTCTCTGCTGCTCAAGGCTAAGAGGCTAGGGCCTTATTGATTCTGCAAACTGCATGCAGGAAGAAAAGAAGACAGAGAGTGTTTTTAAGCAAGCCGGAAAGATTTTTTAGAGAGAGGCCTCTTCTTTATTCTGTGGCAGCTTACAGGAAATTAGCACTCATGTCAGCTGGTAAGGACAGTAACCATCCCTGCTTGCTGTATTGTGGGGGAGTACATCATCCGGGTTGTGCCAGCTGGCTGGATAAAAGAGGGAGGGAGCGGAGAGAGGAGGCAAAGCTGTGCACATGTCAGGAGCACCAGAGACAGGTTGGTCCCTCTGTAGGTGTGGGACCAAAGGGGACCCTGTTAGTTTTTTTTTCAGTCAGTGTCCACTTCTAGAGCTTCAGCTGCAAGGGGTGCAAGAGGAAACTGGTCACACTGGCAGAATCACAGAGCTACTGAACAGCGAGAAATACTCTCCAAAACACTGATGCCAACACCTGGCAAACAGGCTTTGAGTTGCTCAAATTTATAGAGAGGTGGGAATTTATAAGATACAAAGAATTGAAGAAGAAGAAACAAACAAATCTGAATTTGGACCCTGACAGATGAAGCTGGATAGAAAGTAGAAATAATTGAAATGGAAAAAATACCTTTTGCAAGGGCTTTTAGTTCTGTATCAGACCATTAGTCAGCTCTGTCTCAGGACAAAGAAAATATTTCATACAGTTCTGTAATTTTTCCAGTGTGTTTTCACTCTTTCTGGAGCATCCAGTGCTAACCTCAGAGACAAAAGTGCATATACCATGATGCGATCCAGTTAAAGTACGTCGTTATATTGCACTCACTAACGTAATAGGAGATTACCCTCCAGAACAGCAGTTAAGCAACATGACTAAGAGCTGTCATTTTTATTTTCTCATCCACTCCCCGTGGAGGAGCGTGTGTGCAATGAAGCATTGTGGTTTATTTATTTATTTATCTATTTTCATATTCCCCTATGTTTATGTAAGAAGTTTAGATTAAAAAAGCACTTTGTACTTAGAGAAGAAACCAATACAGTTTGTGATGCTCCCTTCATCCTGTGAGATTCAGTGCTCCAGTTTTAGAAAAATCTCACTGTAAAACCTTCAGTGTGATTGAGGAACAAAGTTATTGATGATGGTTTACATTTATGACCTCTAGGGAGCCTTTCAGCTACATGGAAATCTGGCCTTTAAAATAAAGTCCAAGACCTTGGACTAAATTCCCAAAACTCTAAGAAGCCCATGTAGGCTGCAGGGAGCAGGCTGAGCTTGCGTCCTGCTAAGAAGATGGATCCGAGTTCTGCATGCCTTTGAGGGTGCTTGAGGACGTTCTTCATGGCCAGCTATATTGCCCGGCTGTATCCCACCTGAGAGGTGACATAGATGAATTGCTGCTATCACCTTCAAATCCATTTATTGCCTAAAGGTGGTAAAAAGCAATGGTCATGGCTGCTGCTGTAGAGAAGGGTAGCACTACTCCTGTGTCGTGGTTTAGGCCAAATCCCACTGGGGACGTGTGGGA
>VZSZ01007830.1:16428-33946 GCA_013398815.1 Ibidorhyncha struthersii
AGCAAATTCCCATTGGTGGCTGCTCACAAGTGGTGTTCCACAGGGCTCGCTACTGGGGCCAATTCTCTTTAATATCTTTATCAATGACCTGGACAAATGAACCCTCAGTAAGTTTGCAGACAACAGTAAGTTAGGCACGAGTGTTGATATGCTTGAGGGTAGGAAGGCTCTACAGAGAGATCTGGACAGGTTGGATCAATGGACCGAGGCCAATGGTATGAAGTTCAACAAGGCCAAGTGCCGGGTCCTGCACTTAGGTCGTAACAACCCCATGCAGCACTACAGGCTTGGAGAGGAACGGCTGGAAGGGCCAGCTGAATTTAACCCAGAGTGTGCCCAGGTGGCCAAGAAGGCCAATGGCAGCCTGGCCTATGTGGTGGAATATTGTGGTGAGCAGCACTGGGGAAATGATTGGTCCCCTGTACTCAGCACTGATAAGGCCCCACCTTGAGTACTGTGTTCAGTTTTGGGCCCCTCACTACAAGAAAGACATAGAGGTATTGGAGTGTGTCCAGAGAAGGTCAAACCCTGTCCCCCCTGGAGAGGGGACAGGAGAACAAGTCTTATGAGGAGCAGCTGAGGGAACTGGTGGTGTTTAGCCTGGAGGAAAAGAGGGCTCAGGGGAGACCCTATTGCCCTCTACAACAAGGAGGTTGTAGAGAGGTGGGGATCAACCTCTTCTCACTAGTAACAAGTGATAGGACAAGAGGAAACAGCTTCAAGTTATGCCTGGGTAGGTTTAGGATGGGTATTAGGAAACATTTCTTCACTGAAAGAAAGGGTTGTTAAGCATTGGAACAGGCTGCCCAGGGAAGTGATGGATTCGCCATCCCTGGAGATATTTAAAAGACGGGTAGTTGTGGTGCTTAGGGACATGGTCTATTGGTGGTTTTGGCAGTGTTAGGTTGACGGTTGGAGCTGATGATCTTAAAAGTCCCTTCCAAACTAGACAATTCTATGATTCTATGAAAAAGGCTACAGAAATTATCCATAATGTTTTAACTAAAAAAGCCCTAAAACTAGAAATGTATTATACCTTTAATTTGGCTTCCACCAAGATTGAAAGTTAAAAACATGCTAGTTTTGAATTATTAAGAGACATGGTTTATTAGCAATTTCCATTTTAAAACTGTCATTTTGAAAATGCGTTGCTTAAATGCATATGAAAATAACGATGCTTCTAAGACACATTAGTGACTTGTTTTTTTTTACTAGATTGTCATATGAAGATGAGCAATCTATGTGTAATTCTTTTTTTTTTTCTTAATTGCTCTCTGTCAATGAAAAATAATTTAAGGAGATAATTAATCTTTTCAAAAAATAATTCATCACACTGATTCAGCAAAATAATTAAACAGAGTGAACCTGTTCAAGTGTATGTAGCTGAACCGAACTCTAAATAAACATACAGTACCTCCTTAATATCTTTCTAGTGCAGTTGATATTGACCATACTGTGCCAAAAGAGGTGACAGTGCTGTTGCGTTGGGCATGTCAATTATTCTCAGCTTGCAAAAGAGATGACCACGGTTATCCTATAGGTTTACGCAAAATCTAATTTTGAATAACATTTTGCTACCTGAGAACTAATCTCTCTAGAAAACATGACTGATTTGTCTTCACTGGTTAGTTATTCTGTGTGAATGATTTCTCATTTGCATTTACTGTGTGCCCAGTATATTGGGGTGGTGGGGTGGAGGGTAGAGCTCTTACATCAGCTATTCTGATAACTCCTTTTAAGCAAATATCCAGTTTATTCAGAATTTCTTCTTGTCTTTAGTCTGTTAGTAGAGCATGTGAAGAGCAATAGCAAGTCATTGTAATTGGCTCCTTCCACAGCTGAGCCACAGCCTGCATGGTGGCTTGATTGGTTTGGCTAAGATCAGCCTTCCCAAATTCAGGAACAATTCCACTGCAGTTCATCAAGTGTCTGGTACCATGCATTCATCCTTCATCTCCACAGTGATAAGCCTTTTAGTGAGATCTTGGATAGATTGCTGTTACAAACATACGGAAACCACAACTGAACAAGTAAATCTCCACATCTGACTGAGGATGACTACCCTGCAGTGAAAGGTGTGACTACAGCTTCAAGCCAGCTAGCTCAGATGCCAACAAGCACATAGCTGGAATCGCACATAGCGTGGGGTAGGCTGTCCATTTGGACAAATATCTGACCCGGTCATACCGTCTCCAATGAATTTGATACCACTGCTGCTTAAAATTAGCTAGTGTATAGTTGCCCAAGGGGTAGTCATCCTTTTGTCTCCTGTGGACACCAAGCCTCCTTGTCTTCAGACAGCAGTACTCACTGGGATGGTGCTGAGACATTTAAAAAAACCCAAACCAATATTTCTCTGCTGGTGCTGTTAACTCAAACTGGACGTAGAAAACAGAGCAAATACACTGGGTATCTTTGTGGCAGCTGGAATGGAAGTCTAACTCACCTTTATTCCTATCTTCTTTGATGTCTCAAGCCATGAAGTCTTACAGTCTCACAAAGTACCCCCAGACTGGCAATTCCCAAGTAGCAGGAAGATAGAAAATGCACTTGAGTTGGCATTTCTGTTATGCTTATCAAGTAGGGATTCACAAGACAGAGTTCACTCATGCGAATACATGGGATCATTTAGCGCTACAATAAAAAAAGGGTGAAACAGCCACAGCTGTTGTTAGCATCTGATCTTTATAAAGTAGCTGTACTATCTCTTCTATATATGGCAAATCTTTATATCTTCTTTTTTCCCTGGTTCCCCGTTTGACCAACAACTGTGTAACATTTTTGAGGGTCATTTTCCAGGAGACAAACTTCCAAATTAATAGCTCTTTGGACCATGTCCTGTCTTGTAATCTTTTTTGTATAGCATAACACTCATCCCTGTCTAAGGTGTTCTTTCATTATAACAAGTAAAGCCTAATATAATAACTTTGTGAGGTTAAGTAGGATCTAGTGAGTCTCTGACTCAAATCTCAAAAACACTACTGCAAATTCCAATATCCATCATTAGTTATGAATTTTCATGATAGAGTACCATGTCTTGCAGATCTTTTATCATTACAAAACATTTGCAGGGACAGCTAATAACTTGCATTATGCCAATAATACACTTGGACAAAGAAAGACAGACAGCTTCTGGGGCTTATAAACCTTGATCCAGTTATACAAAAACATTGCTTCCATTCTGTTGGTAGAACTGTGCAATATTCTGCTATACTCCTGAAACTGCTTGGGTTCTTATATGTAATTTTTAATAATGTCAGCTATTACTATTATTATTATTAATGATTCTAACTTATTAGGTGGTTTGAAATAAAGTAGATGACTGAAAATAAAACCACTGCTTTAAACTGTTAAGGAATACGTTCTCCAGCACTGATATATTCATTTCACACATTATAAATAAAATGCGATTTATTTTTACAGTCTCTTCTTCAAATTTTTACATTAGTGTATTCTCCTTTTCTAAGTGTCTTTTATATATTCGTTACATCTCATAATGTGTCTTCACTTAACAGATGGTGTTGTTGAACGCACAGCCATGTTTTTTTAGCACCTGTGAGAATGGGGAAAAACATAACTGTCCCAAGATATCCATAACTCACACACAAGTATTAGGAACCAGTATAAGAAATTAAATAGATACAGACACTTCTTTTTTNATTCTATGAGATTTTGAGCCCAGAAAACTGGGTTACAAAAAAGCTTACGAAAAACACTTACAAAAAAGCTATGGCTTTGACTGTGAAACGATCCTTCCAGACACTGGTGATGGGTTAGGCTAATGAAGTAAATGACAATGTGAGCAAACATACTTTATTTCTTACTTGCAGATAGGTAGGGACATAGACCTGGTAAGCTATTTTGGCTCAGTTGACAGAGGCATGTCATTAAGCTGTGGTAACTTAGTTACTTTCAATTGTTTGCCCATGAAGTTCATGCAGAAGCAGCTTGCTTTAGAGGAAAACAGGAGCTGAACAACCAAGTGTCCACAGGAGAGTTCACTTCTCCAGGATCTCCTGATATACATAGACCCACTAAAATCATTGTCTTCATAGACAAGTTTGGTGGAACGGTAACCAGAAAAAAAACCCAACCTTTACAATGCATCTAGTTTTATGGCTAAGTCTGGTAAATTTTCACTGTGTCAACCCTGAAAAGCAGCAATAAAGCCAGCTTATGGGCTAATTAGGTTGGGTGTTACGTAGGTTAGGTTCTGTATTATCAGGACTGTAAAGAATGGCCATATATCGTACAAGCCTGGCTCAGTCATTTGTCTCAGTCATTTTGTGTGTTCACAGCTATTAAAATTTTCAAAACATATGTGCAAAACTGGAGGACTAGTTTTTTATATTTTTTTAATATGGGCACTTAACCGAATGAGCAACCTTGCATTTTTAGTTTGCTTTTTGAAAAGTGCAAAATCAGTATATAACATCTACAACATATTTACCCATGCAGAATTAAAGTAGTGAGCAAGAATAGTTCTTTTTATGTACTTAAGAGACTATTACAGGCAGTCCAAAATGTGTTTTTCTAACACCCTGGAGATTATAATAGAGCAACTGATTTTACTCTTCCCGAGGCTGTGAGTGAGTTTAAAGCAAAAATATGTACATAATCCTGTCAAGGATTGCTTTTAAAAATGCCAAATTACACTGTGTTTAATCCTCAAAGAGCTTCAGTAGTTTTCTTTTAAGGTCACCTTGGAACACCATTGACATTTAAAGTGAGGTACTTAGTGCCAGTTTTGCTTCTACTAATTGTTGCAATCAAAGAATTCATATAAATAATTTTTAATAAACACTGCCTCAATGTCTGAAACTAACTATCTGATTTGGATAATTTCTCATTGTACTTTATAGAATTCAATGCTTTTATTTCTATAAACTAGACTGAGATTAAGAGTTAAGATTGATTTTTCAGTGAGGAGTACTGTGAATGTTCTGTTTTGAGACGAAGTAACACATTTACTGCTCAGACACACAGCCACCAGACTGGTGAGGGTGGTATAAAAAGCTGGGTGAAAGAAGCAGACCTCTATGTTACTGCCTCAAAAGCAGTGCTCTGTATTTCTGGGATTATGTAACACTGCCATAAACACCATGTATCAGGAGAACAGAGAATCTTTTTGTTAAATACATTCCCTCAGAAATTTCCAAGAACGGGTGGCTGTACATGGCAATATGACCTGTCTTCTCTTTTGTGATATCTTCTTTCAGTGCAGGCATCCAGGCAGGCATCAGAATAGTATTCAAATGTCCGAACATTGTCTCAGTATCTCTGACGTTCTTGTTTTGATACTCAAAAATAAATTCAGGTGTTCCAAGTTAATCTAATTTAATTAGATATAGAATGGATCACAATGCAATTAATGTTTGATGGCAGTTACAGGAAAGAAGGGCCTTAAACGTGCTGAAGTACTTTCTAACAAGGAATCAGAGCGTAGATCCCCAGCATAAACCGACACTGATTCTGTCTGACATCGGGGTTTAATTTTTTTTCTTTTTTTTTTGCATTGTCAATGAAAAACATGAAGCAACACTTTCAGAAATAGTTTTTGTATTAAAAATCCACATCAGAAAAATCTTTTTGTTTCTAAAAAAAATAAATAAATCTCCAAACCGGAAAAATGTAACAAAAAAAGCAAACATCTTACTAACTTGCCTTTAACTTAACACCACTACCCAAGGCCTAAGTCATTGGGTTGTAAAGTAAATGAAAAATTTTCATGACAAATATTTCTTTAGATCAAGAGCTACTGGCACGTAAACATGTTTAAGAAAAAGCTGGATCACATGTTTGAGTTGTCAGAATGCACTTCACATATGGTTATTTCTTTTTTTAATATGACTTTCAGGTTCTGGATTGATCTTAAGTCCAGTTTTGCTCCTAACCAAACATCCTACCTAATCATGGGCACTCATCCATGCTAGTGAAGGAGTTGCTGAAGAAGGATTCCTGCAGTTCCAGAAAAAAAAACCCAGCCATTAACAAAAGATAACTTACTTAATACAATAGTTTTACAATCTATCAAAACTCTTAGAGACACTGCGTTATAATAGGACAGAGTTTGTCTAGAAGAGTATAAGGTTCTCTCTGAGCTTTGTTGAACTTAGTCAAGACAACTGGAAAATTTATGATTTGGGACAAAAAAGTGTGACATTAGGGGTCCTTCCTATTAGCGGAATTTACACGGGCCTTGGGATTTTTACAAAGATGTATCATCTTATAATGCATATGCATTGTAGTCTACTGTTTTTTTCCTTATCCAGTTAGTGAGAAAACTTTGACTTGCAAGCGTGGTAAAGTATAATTTGCCGAGCTATCTCAATGATTGGTTTTATACACCACTGATTATAGAATCCCTCCACACACAATTTCACACTGCTTTCTGGATTTATTCACTTGTGAAGTTGTAACGGCCTGTACTTTAAGGAAATTTAGCTCCTCAAATGCAAATAGTTACATCTGGTTTCAAAGTATAATCTTACACTTTCACACCATTTATTTATAGAACATGTGTGGGACTAATATAGAAGAGAAATGAAGTCTACAGTTTCAAAGACATGTAGGCTGGCCCATGGTAGGATTTACCACTAGTATTAGTTGCAAAAACATTGTCTAGTAAAATGAAATAAAATTGTCTACTTAAATAGCAACAATCTGAAACAAAACTTTGCCCTGAGCATCACTTCTATTTTGAATTCTGAATATGTACCTTATAACAGACTCTACTGGTGTGTTTAAGGGAGATGTTAACAATGCTTAACTTTAGATGTAGGTGAGTTCGCTTTCTTGTGGAGGCAGTGGGAAGAGAGACTTCCCAGCAAGCAGTTTGCAGCCCTGGGCTTCATAGACATAGCCTTTCTGAAGACTTCCCGTCTCCCCAACCCAGCAACAACAAAATCAGAATTATTCCTCCATCTGGCATATTGTGAGTGTGTAGCCATAAAACATCATCTTCTCTCTAATCTGAAGAGAAGAATTTAACAAAAGCAACTAGGAGGCTGAAGACCTCCTGCAGAGTCCTCACATGTGACCCGTACCCACACTCAGTTTGACACATTTGAAATATTGACCATAGAAACAATGATGCCACCTGTCAAGAGCCCATCTGCTGTGTTTTTCTCTCCATCGCCTATTGGTGCAGCAAAATGAGGTCCTATTTTTAAAATTAATCGCCGGACGGAAGAGCTTAAGTCTCATGAAAGCTGAAAGGATCTGAGAAACGTGTCTTGTTTAATCTTTGCAGAGTAAATCAGAGCATTCTGATTCACAGAATGGGCGAAGATGCAATGAGCATTTCTGTAATAAAATTTCATGCTCCCAAATACAATATGAGAAGTATTCCTTCTGCATGAAGACTGTTTCTCAAAAGAAGTGGATTTGATTATGCTCCAATAAATAGATCATAAATCCAGAAATGAGAATCCAAGGTGACAGGATTAGTGGGATGATAATACCAGAATCCTGTTATCATACATTATACAGCATAATGAAGTGCAATCTAAATTTTCCAAGATGAACTTCAAAAGCCTAATCTTTCTGTGTAGATAGCATTTTTGAAAACTTTTTATACCACACAACAATATCTCTTTAACATATTAATCACCACATCTACATTGGTGTGTGTTCCTTATAGTATTTCTGTGTTTTTATACTACAATCCTCTCAAAAATTTTCAAGCAATCTCACAGGAGAAGTTAGAGGTAACTGTAACATTTGTGTGGGATCAGCTTTAAAATATCTGTTTCTGTTTGGCAGTTCTTGTTACTACTAATTGCAATGCTATGTTTGCACTTTTAAATGATACTTTTTCATCCTAGCAAATGTATTTTAATAGCTTATTTAGCAATGGATTTTTAGAAAAAAAGCATTGAAAAAGAAAAGCTTTCTTGTCCCTAAAAGCATTTTACAAATTTTCCAGTTGCAAATCGTAAGTTAAAATTGAAAATATTTTCATAAAGCACAGGTAAGTACATGCATAAACACTCCTGTTCAGGCTAAGTTTAGAGCTGTATCTGTGGGGATCATTGGGCTATGGTTTAGGTTCACGGTACGGACAGCAGTCACTTTGCCACGTTCAAGACTAAAAGAAGGAGGCCTATGAGAAGCATTTGTGTTTATCATGACAAAGGATTCACTTATCACTGTGGAAAGGAGGCTCCATTGGCACATACCTTGACAAATCCATGGCACAGCTATGCTGGAAGTGCCACAAGATTTATCTGCCTTTCTGCGTCCAGGACTGGAAGGAGTTGGTAGTGTAAGGTTAAAACTGAGGCAGAGCGTGGACCAGGAACGGCCATCCATCTTTGCAGCTCAGCTCTGGTGCAGTGAGCAAGTGAGGCTTTGAGCTAAGGCAACATCATTTTTAAGTCACAGCTGGAGCAGTTAGTAGATCAGAAATAAGGTATTGGAGTGAGGGTATGAATCAGGGGAGTCCTGAGGAGCCAAGTTTAAGGCAAAATCCAGAAAGGTTAACTACCTATTAAACTAGCTTTGACCATCGCTACACAGGTATCTTTTCCCTTTGTAGACTAATTACCATCCATGGAATTTTTAATTATCTATTAATTTCTGTGTCATATCTGCTATGTACGTGGAAGGTCTGATTCTATAAACCTTACTCTGGTGAACAACTTATATAATTGAGTTAAGTTTGAACTTGCTTTTTTAAATCGTTATTATTTCAACAATACAGAAAACCTTAAATTGACTGTCCAGCTTTTTCCTCAAAGAGCCAATGAGCATGGTGAGATGTTTTTGTGCTTTACAGTACCATTAAACAATGCCATGAACTGGGTATTAACTGGTTTTCTAACAAGAATACTCAAGATCGTGTGTCAACCTCTGCAAAGAGTGACATATGGTGCTCAGGTTTGCTCTGTCATGCATGCAGGTGTATTCATTATACATATAGAGCATACAACTGGTAATGCATTTACAGAAGAGTTGATTTTCTAGTATTGATAAAAATGTGTCTAACAGGTATACAAAAACAGACAATAGAGCTATACTAAATTCAGCTAATCAAGACTGCCTCCATTGAGAGTAAAATAGTCTTTGCAACATTAAATTCCATCAGTTTTTCTAAGCTTCATGAAACTGCTTAACTGAATAGAAATGCAGCTTTCCTTCCTGTTTCTTACTCCATGTATTAGATTAATTTCATATTTTATGTGGAGACATCAATGCATGTCAGTGAGATGGAAGCTGATAATGAGTCATTGCTTTCCATCAGTGGATGGAAACCAATTTCAATGGACAACAGGTTTTGTAAGTAGTCTCTGTGGGTTTAGGTTCTCCTTGTAGCTAAACAAGGAGAACAGTACTATAAGCAGTAACTAACTGTCTAACTGTCTAGAAGAAAATAGATTCAGCAGAACTTGGAACAAATCATCCTGGTGTAAGAAATAGTAGGTTAGGTTGTCGTAGGACTGGAGAAGGTAGATAAAGGAAGTGAGGGTGGAATGAGAGTTTCTTTCCCAAAATGTCAATCCTATAAATCTCACATAATGAAAAATTTTTCCTGCTTAGCACTTATCCCAATTACTTTTTTATGTGGAGAACATAATTTGAAGTGCCAGGACTCCAGTCTTCAGAGTTAAGCTTACTTTCCTGGAGGTCCGGACTTTTAAGATCTGAATTGAACCTTTAAAAGAGCTATAGATCTTCACGCATGGAAGCAAATGCTGTAACACACTTTCTGGAGTATAAGGTTAAGCTGCTTATGGAGACGTAAAGTGTTTCACTCCAGATTCTTAATTCTGCTTTCTCTCTGTAACTCTACAACAGCATTCATTCTATGTTTTGACTGTAAATCTTTACAAAGAGGAAGTTTACCAGAAATCTTCTTTGGCATGATTCATTGTTGTTGCTGTCAATGACATCCACATAAAATTTTGTCCACATTTCTGATACATTAAATTCGGCAAGTGAGTACAGCAGCCACCACTTTCCTCTTATTCAGACTTTGAGGCCCTGTATCCCCTTTCAAGGGATAAACTCAATTATACGATAAGTCGAAGTTTCCTTTTACTCAGAAAATAATCATTATTTCAAATAACAGTTTGTGCACTTGGTCAGCTTTGAACATACAAATAGTAATAAGGTTGTGAACAAGCTAAGTGCCTACAGTTATGCATGTATTGACCACAACGATAAGGACACATTTATCCCGTTTTGACAGATACAAACAAACAAAAAAATAATCTCAACAATCAAATTAAACCAATCAAACTATTCAGGATTGGACTGTGCTACTCTTATTCATAGCAATTTTGTTTTGACTGCTTGGAGGGAACCACGTGGGTCAATGTAAATAAACATGACATGGCTAGAAATAAGAACTATGAGGGTATTTTAGTCAGCTGTTAGAACTACTTCTCATTTCTTCCATAAGAAAACAAAAGTTTAAATAAAATAAGCCCCCGGAAATATGTTTATTGTGTATATTCCAAGTGGAATGGAAGTGAACCACAGGAATGAGGACACATAGGCTTTTAGCCTCAGTAGTTAAGGAGATTTAGCCTAACCTCTGCTATGACTGACGTAAGTAGCATATGCCAGTATTCATGTATGCCTGTGCAGCTATGCATGTGTGATTCAGATGTGTATTGGCAGCCAGAAATATATTATCCACTGAAGAAGGCTATTAGATTTTTAAATCCAATTTTAAATGTTTTTCAGCCACCACAATTATATATATATCCAGCTTGGAATTATGAACTAAAAAAGGATGTTGCTGAAAAAGTTGCTGCACTGGCTTCATACTTAAGAAATACATGTATTCCTCTAGTAATGACCATATTAATCCCTTGTGGGGGCATCAACCTTCTGCTTATCCTGCTCATAGGTCTTCAAACAGCACTCACTGTTACAAAGCCAGGACCTGGCGAGAAAGGACATTATTACTGTGGCCCTTGAACCAATAAGGATTCCTGTTTGGGGTGTTAGGGAGAGAACATCCCCTGTCTCTTTTTTGACCTGGGTGTGTATGTGGTTGGAGGTACTGGGCCACCACTGCAGCTGGGAGGCGGGCAGAGATGCCCACCTCGGTTCTGCTCTACACTAACCACCCCAGCTGCTGAATGGGACAGAGCTAGTGGAAAGCACTCCTGAATTTACAGTTAGGAGAGCTGAAGCTGACTATAAAAAGACTCCCTGCACCCCCTTTTCAATAGCTCTGCAAAGTTTCCCTGCATGGCTCCTGTTTCCACAGGATATCCAACCTATGGAATCCCACAATGCAACCTAGACACTCTGCCTAAAGTTTTTGTGGAAGAAATTTCCTGTTCCCTCAACCTTCTGTGAATTTCCCTTTGCACTGCAGTACAGTACAGTACAGTACATTACTGCAGTACAGTAAAGCACAGGTACTCCAGTACCTGATTGAGGACAAATGTGTTGAATATCCCCAATGCCCAGAACAGACCCATGGCTTGTGATTCATTGTACTTCCAGGTCAAACATTTCTTAGATACCAAGGGAAACTGTTTTACAATAGTAGTTGAAAAGTCTCAGCTTAAATGACCCCATGCTCTGCCTGTGAGTTTTTGAGAAAGGATATTTAAAGTTCACAGCTTCCAAATTAATCTCTTTAAAAGAAATATTTGTGTTAGGGTTCCCATCCTTCAAATGGTGGCTGTAGCTAACGGATACTGGGACTGGGAAACAAACCTGCAGAAATTAACTGTTCTTTGCCTTTTTTTCCCCAAAGTCTTCACTGGTATTCCCACTGGAGATGAGAGCTTGCCCATGTGGGGATGTAGGAGGTTTTAAACCACCTACAGCTACACTGAGTTACTACAATACGGATATCTCTGTCTACTGAGGAATATAACAGAATTTAATACAAAAAAAGTATGTCTGCAAGCCACATATCGGGGATATCATGGGTTGTAACTTACATCAAGGCTACAGATATAAACACAACTTCCTCTCTTTGTATATTATTCTATGTATTTCTTCATGTCCAGGCAAATTAAATTTTCATTTTTTTCTTTAAAAAAATATCAAGATATGAAAGCAACAGTAACTTGCACATTCAATCTACCTATAATTTTTTTGAAAGATCATGTGCATGCATTATCATACCAGCAAATATATGAAGTATGTTCAAATGATCCCCTACCCTGTTTATTTGAATTCTGCCATAAGATTGGCCAAAACTGCAGAGAAGTTTAAGAAAAAAATATTCTATTTCCAAGAACTTGGGATGACTGAAAACATCAGCATGATCAACCAGACAATGAGAGAAAAGAAAATGCAATGTAGCTAAACTAGCAGCAGTTTAGTTTGTGGCTCACCATTTTCTTTCTTTGCAATTTTGAAATTTCTTCATAGTGACATACAGTCATTCCAATTTATCAATATGTCTACGGTGGAAAGATTGCAGATTCCAACAAAATCAGAGAACAAATTCAAAGCAGGTAAGAGGTGATCAGAGTCCCCACCTCAGACTGGAATGGATGTGCGTTTGTAGCCTCGTTGGCAATACTCTGTCCTGGGAAGATGGTATCTTTCATTGTGGCCATTAGGCATTTTATGCCTATCAGTCAGTCAATGGGTAAAATATAGAATAGTAGAATCACAGAATCATAGAATATCTCAAGTTGGAACAGACCCATAAGGATCATCAAGTCCAAATCCTTGCTCCTCACAGGACTACCTAAAACTAAACCATATGACTAAGACCATTGTCCAGACACTCCTTGAAGTCTGACAGGCTTGGTGCCATAACCACTTCCCTGGGGAGGCTGTTCCAGTGACTGACCACCCCTCTCAGCGAAGAACCTTTTCTTAACATCCCATCTGATTTTTCATTCCATTTCCTCGTGTCCTATCGCTGGTCACCAGAGACAGATCAGCACCTTCCCCTCCACTGTCCCCCTTGAGGAAGCTGTTGGCTGCGATGAAGTCACCTCTCAGCCTTCTCTTCTCCAAGCTGAACAAACCAAGTGACCTCAGCTGCTCCTCATAAGTCTTGACCTTGAGACCTTTCACCATCTTGATCACCCTCCTTTGGACACGCTCCAATAGTCTGATGTCCTTCTTGCATTGAGGCACCCAAAACTGCACACAGAACTCGAGGTGGGACCAGTGCAGTGTAGATTGGTACAATCACCTGCCTCAACCAGCCGGCAATGCTGTGCTTGATGCACGCCAGGACACAGTTGGCCCTTTTGGCTGCTAGGGCACACTGTTGACTTGTATTCAACTTGCCATCAAGCCAAACCCTCAGGTGTCTTTCCACGGGACTGCTCTCCAGCCTCTTGTCCCCCAATTTGTATACATAAGCAGGATTGCCTCATCCCAGGTGGAGAATCCAGCACTTGCACTTGTTCAGTCTTATGTGGTTGGTGACTGCCGAGGTCTCTAGTCTATCCAGATCTCTCTGTAAGGCCTCTCTACCCTCAAGGCATTCCACAGCTCCTCCTAATTTAGTATCACTGGCAAACTTACTCAATGAACATTTGACTTCTGCATCCAGATCATTTACAAAAAACTTCGAAGAGCACTGGCCCTAAAAACGAGACCTGGGGAACCTCACTGGTGACTGGCAGCCAGTCAGATGTAACCCCATTTACGGTAACCCTTTGAGCCTGAGCCATCAGCCAATTGCTCATCCAATGTATTCTGGACTTGTCTAGCTGTGTGCTGGACACTTTGTCCAGAAGAATTCTTTGAGAGACAGTATCAAAAGCTTTGCTAAAATCCAAAACCCCTACATCTACTGGCTTTTCTTGGTCAGCTAAAGTGATTGTAACTTTCTGTGGCTGTGGTGTCAAAGGGAATCCAATACCAATTCAGCGACACATGTGGGATCCTTACCACATGACAAATAATCTGGAATTGTCAGAGTGTCATTTTTACACCATATCTCTGACTCTTCTGAGTAATACATGCAAAATGAGCCCTGGAGTCATGTCAAAAGACTGCTTTTGCACTGTTTAGAATGGCAGGCTGATAGCCCCAAATGATGGCTTTTATGACATTCATCTTTATGACAGAGTTGTAGAGTAACCGGGTGAAACTGGAAGGGCACTGAAGGTTAAGAGGTGAGGACAGATGAAGACCAAGTCAAAATCGAAGGTCCTTGCATCCCTACTGTTATCTTATGACTTGTCCTGCTCTGCAACTTAGCTTACTGGACCTACCATAGTGAACTGGATACTCATGCCAAATAGAATTCTTGGCATAAAATGTGAACAGAAAGAACTCAATAATTAAACTACAGATTAGAGCTAAGTATGAACAGTCCCTATCTATTTTTTTTTCCTTTTAGTTGTTGCAAAAAGGACCCCCCAAAAAGCATATTATACTCCAAGTTTTGTGAATCTAGGATAACCTAGTAAAACTCTTGTCTTCAGGGAGGGACCACTATTGACAGTGCAGTGTATTAGAAATCCTCTCTGTTCACTAACATTAAAATCTGTTTTTATAGCCATGCTTTATCTAACGTTATGTGGCCAATAGGATGATAATTAATTTTGACTAAAATTCTCAGTTAATTAGTTTGAAGTGCAATTACATTTATTATGTCATCCAGGTTTCTGTTCTCCTCAGAGAACATATAATGATGCTCATTTGCTGTCTGCTCTTTAAATGAATATTATTCAGGTGATTTTTAAAAAAGGATTGAAATGCGAATTTTAAATTCCCTGCAGTTTTATGGGTGAAACAGACCTTTTTTCTTCCATAATTATTAATACATTAAAACCCAGAATATGATACTTGCAGAATGATCACATCAAATTCTATTCTTTTTATAATATAGGTGGGGTATATTACTCCTGTTTTTTCCTTTTTTTTTTCTTCCTGCGGAGGACGTTATCTACCTTGACTACATCATTCAGTCCAGAGATGTGCAGATTGGACTGAAAATGGTGAGTGAAAAAAATTTGCATCCTGACATCGATTTTCTGACATGCTGTAAAGCTTTAGATCAGGTCACTCCATCTACGTGTCCCTTTACTAGTTTTCAGTGCTTTTCCTTGTAGAAATAGAAACTCTTTTAAGCAGGTCCTACTTTTGTGCACAGCACGATGGAGCCCTCATATCCACTGGGGACCTTAAAATAAAAAGATTAGACAAATACTTAGATTAAACTGGAGCCAGGGTGACTGTTAGCATGATATGATCTGTGATTAATCTCTAAAGAGTTTGAATTTTGCCTTGTCAGGCTGCAAGATTGTTAACATCATGTAGGTAGCGGTAGGACAGAAGACAAACTGAGAGGTTGGTGTCTGTGTTCAATTCTGACAGCTATGGCAGACACTGACTAGTAGAAATTTTTGGTTTAATGTTTGGCAGATAATTTTATTAAAATATCACCTGTTTATTCTGTATTTTTGCTCAGTGGAGAACATCTCCCTGTTGAGGCAAAAGGAGGATAGCAATGAGAACAGGATTTGGCAACCAAATTAGTAAGGAAAGGAAGAGCTTGAGGCACATCAGCCAAAGCCAGTTTGGATTTAGTTGAGATATTTCAAGGCCGACTATTTTAAAGTACTTTTTAAAACAAGACTTGAATGTAAACCCACCTTTTTTTAGTTTTTAATTTTAATAACATTTCTACATGGGCAGAGCTTTACGAAGAAGGTCAGAAGAGGGACACCCTATTTGCCTGCCATTATTTTTCAATAAATGTACAGGCTGGAGAGCAGGAGACATTCTGACACCTAGTAGGGGTGCCTGAAATCGAGCTAATGTGGGAGTTTTGTTGTTTTTTTTTAACAAACAACTAACTCTCCTGTATGATATGTGCTGTATTAAAAGGTGACGCTGCACTCAAGAGGAAATGAAAAGACTTTAGCTGCAAGTAGTGTTATGGCATCAAACAGAAAATTCTGGCCAAATTTGCCCAAGTTCCTGCTGCAGCATCTTCTGTCCTGCCTCATATTCCCTGAGCTGTCTGTCCTTGTTGTGGCGCTCTGCATCCCTTGCAAGTCACACAGCACCAGGAGCAGTTTCTACAGACAGACTGTCTTGTAGGAGTGGAAGAAACAACTGTTATAAGCATGACCAGATGCAGTGTCTAACAAGTAAGGGATATCCTGCCTTCTAATGCCACCAGCTCTGACCTTAGCTGTCAATGTACATTCAGTCACAAATAGTTCCATTTGAAAAGTGGTGCATACTTCAAAAGAGTGTTAAATGGTGGCAGTGGGAGATCTGCAGTCTGTAACCTGTAATCAGTCTTACTGCCAGACTCTCAAGGGCCTCAAATAATTAAAAAAATCTTGCCCACAGCTACAGCAACATGGTTGTTTTCCCCTCCCACAGCTGATGTCCAGTGGTGAAGCTCTACCAGAAAAAGGTGTAAGAAATGCTAATGTAGAATCAGTAATCTGCAACAATAGCTGTTAACTCTGCATAGAGCAAATTTAGATAGGCTACAAGGAGTATCTATCTAGACTACTGCCAAAGTCATCATTGACACTGGGAAAGCTCTCACAGTGGGTAATTTAAAGGGAAATGCTAATGTCATCAGAGTCCTGCTTCCAGGGGACATCCAACCCTTCCTTGTTACTTGTTCCATAATATCAGGATATGTCTTTGTCATGAAGAATCCCTCTGTCACTCAAGTCTACTAAGAACTAAATTGCTTCTATAATCACGCGGCATGTGCAGGTCATCTACATGGTACTCTGCATTATCCAAAGCACACCAGAAACATTCCAGTCGGTGTTGTTTTCCTTAGAACTCTGGTTCTAAGTTGTCTGTGAATTGGAGGCTTATTTAATAAATCAGTGCACTGGAATGTCAGGCCAAAATCCTAAAAACAAAAGGGCAAAAATTAATTTCAAAAGGATTATTTCTTTAGGCTTTTATGTATAATTATAAATAATTCCATGCACCAGGAAGATTAATCATCACTAGAAGACTGTTTGGAGTACACTGATTAAATATTTGAGCCTAAGGCTTTGAAATTCATTACTCCTAAGAAAAATTCCATTGCTTTCGAGTTTGAGAAGGTTTTTTTTTAAATGATACAAAGAACTTGCCAGTAATTTAAGGTTTGTTATGTCACTTGGTCTTCTTTCCTCTTTTAAAAACTGAAATATAAAGATTTTCTAAGCTCAAAGTGTTGCCAAATATCACAAAATGAGAAACACTCTTAGCACTTGTTTAGGTAGGTAGCAAAGTAGGGATACAGAGTGCTTCTTGTGGAATTCTTGTGGCAAGAAGGATGACCCAGGAAACTACAGGCTGATCAGCCTCCGCTCCATCCCTGGAAAGATGATGGAACAGCTCATTCTGGGCATCATCTCCAAGCATCTGGAGGAAACAACAGTTATCAGAGTAGTCAACATGGATTTGCCAAGGGGAAGTCATGTCTGACTAATCTGATAGCCTTCTATGATGGCGTGACTGGATGGGTGGATGAGGGGAGGGCAGTGGATGTTGTCTACCTTGACTTCAGCAAGGCTTTTGACACCGTCTCCCACATCATCCTCACAGGCAAGCTTAGGAAGTGTGGGTTAGATGAATGGACAGTGGGGTGGATTGA
>VZSZ01007830.1:34417-68480 GCA_013398815.1 Ibidorhyncha struthersii
GCTGAGGGACTTGTGTCTTTTTAGTCTAGAGAAAAGAAGACTGAGGGGGGATCTTATCAATACTTATAGTTACTTAAAGGGAGGGTGCCAGGTCGATGGGAACAGTCTTTTTTCAGTGGTGCCCAGTGACAGAACAAGAGGTAATGGGCACAAACTTGAACATAGGAAGTTCCACTTGGAGAGTGGGAGAGCACTGGAACAGGCTGCCCAGAGAGGTTGTGGCATCTCCCACTCTGGAGTCATTCAAAACCTGCCTGGGTGCTGTCCTGTGCAACCTGCTGTAAGTGAACATGCTGTGGCGGGGGGGTTGGACTAGATGATCTCCAGAGAGCCCTTCCAAACCTCACCATTCCGTGATTCTGTGATTCTGTGATTCTGTGAATATGACTGTTCTACTGGTACTTTCAGGATAGCAGTTATGTGCCTGTGGGGGGAGGAATGGCCCTGTTCAGAGGAGTCGGAGAGCAAGGAGCATGATGTTTGCACACATTGTCTTTGCTTTCTATAACATACCAGTTTCCATCTATTCTGCATAAAACCTGGAAGTCATGATTAAATGAGTGTGTTACACCCAAGAGGAAAAAAGGTGAATAAAAATTGGACAAAAACAAGACTGGGAACCCTCCATACAGCACACTTACCGACTTTGCTGTATACTACCATGTAGTGAGGCAGCTCCCTGGCACAAATGTTTGGAATTTTCTTTAGCAAACAGTTTTGCCCATCAGTTCGGGCCTCCCCACCCGCACCCCCCACCCCCATTTTGTTCTATTCCTCATATCCCCAACAGTGAAAGAAGTTTCAGACCACCACAGATTTTTATTTTTTTTATTACTGTTCACACACAGTGTTGATTAAGCATGCAGTGTTTGCCAAGTGCAAAGGCTGCGGAGAAACAAGGCAGTGGTTTAAGGTCTTTTTAAAATTTTTTAAGGCTTTTCTTTTGCTTTTTTTTTATTTCAGAAAAACTATTTTTTAATTTCAAAGAGACATTCCTTAGAGCAAATATTTTTGCCTAATGGTACTATGTGCTGTTGAGAGGACATTTTCCAACTGCAATATTTACAAAGCTTTTATTGTGTAAGCTTAATTACAGGTTAAGTGCATTTTTAGTTCCTAAGATGGGTAATAAATATAATGCAATCAAAGTGCTCTTTGTAATAGTTGTTTTCCATTAGTGAAAAACACTACATTTCCATTAATTATGAATAGCAATAATAATACATAAGCCCAATAATCCGTGTAATTTCAAAAGCTCTTTTAGGTAAGTATAGTGCCTGTTTTCTATTATTACTTTAATGTAGAATGTCTCTGGTATGGCTCTTAAAAAATAATCCAGTTCACTTTTGTAAATCAGAATATAACATTTGTGAGTATTTTACTGCTTGATGAAAGCAGAAAGTAATGACCCTTGTACTCACTGACATGCATCATCGTGCTGGTTGTTTCCAGCTTTCAGGAGAAATCTGTGGGAATGCAAGTATCTTGGCAGAAACCAGAGCAGATACATGATAACTTTGCTTTATGGTGGGAGAGAAGCTCATCCTCTCCCAGCAAATGTGATGCTCTCAGTGGTACCTACAGGATGTGTAACCCTGATCCCTCTTTTTCAAACAGCCCTGCATGTCTTTCCCTTGTTTGTATCAGCTCATCCCTGTCTTGGGCAGCCACAACTGCTCAGAGGCTTTAAGGCAGCTTTGGGCTCTGACCACCGTGCTGTGGGGTGGCAACAGGACAAATGTTGCCTCCCCATAGTGCCTGCACCCTGTGCACTGCGGGCAGACTGCACTGCATGGCTCCCAAATGCCCTGTGTTCCCCTCCATGGCTGCACTCTGTCCTTCCTGGGCAGTCCTTGCAGCCCACCCCTCTGCCCTCCCCAAACATGCATCCCAGCGCACCCCCCGCCCCAGCTCTGCAAGCTGTTGCACATGAAGAAGAGCAGTTTACAGTATTAACGGTCTCTACCCCAGGCAGTGTCTGCCAGGAGCTCCTCTGCTCCGTGCCTCACCAGCCTGGCTGGCTCCACCACACCTGGGACAGTGTAAAAGGGCACAGAAGATTTCCCCAGGTTAAAATCTATACATATAAACCAGATATTTAGAGAGAAGGGGAAAAATCAGGTGTTGGTATCCTACTTTTAAAGCTAGCTCCTGTAGACAGGGCTGGGAACCCAGCTGCAGGGGGCTTAGCATGCACAGAGAGTCTCAAGATGCTTGGTCTGGTGGTGAAACAACACACCAGAAGTGGGGATCTCTCGCTCCAAAGCTGCCGTTGAGGGGGGACCACCCGCTCAGCTGCTGCAACCCTCCTCTGGGTTTTGCGTAGGCTGCTGGTTGCTGCGGCACTGCCTCACTGCACCTTCTCTCCTCTGCTTCAAGCCCTCACTGCCCGGCTGTACTAGGAGCCTGCCTTTCCCCATGTTCTGCCTTGGAAAGGTGTGACAACTCAGACCAGAAACATTCTGGATCTAGAGCGGCTTAGGTAAAAGAGACCTGGCCACTCCTGGCCCCCAGGTGGAGCACATGTGGCTTTGAGTGCAGGGGAAAGCTAGAAGGATTCAAGAATTGTCCTGTCCTCAGCCATGTCTCTGAAGGAATGAAAACCCTTCATTCATTCACAGGAACTGCATATACAATGCCATAGTGTCTTCAGGTGCTCCTGCTGCAGCCCTTGCAAGACAAGACCACAATTTGCAGCAATTCATCTCCACATCCATACTTATCCTTCTGCAGTCCGTGTCCAGAAGCATCACTGTGACAGAAGTTCCTGGTAACCTAATCCGTAAACTGCAGCTGATATTTCCTGGTGATGAGGAAGAAGTCTGGGTTTGGAGCTGGTGGCCTGTCCACCGCAGGAGGAGGGAAGGACATGAGCAAGAGGAAGAGGGAAGAACAAGTCTATTTGCCATGTGTTTCTCTTGATGATGGCACTCTCCCCCTGCCTGTCTTCTCCTCATCCTGGCATAATAAAGTGGACTTTCTCAGATGTGTATTCATTTAGATCAGAAACACTGGCTGGTCAGTGATTTCATGGGGGAATTTATACTGAATAGTGCACATGTACATCCTTCATGCCAAAGGGTGTGAAGAAATTTGCACAATAATAAAAAAACACAGTGTGAAGCTGTGCATGAAATTTGATTTCTCTGTGTTTGCACTTCCTTTGTGTAAGTGCTTTGGGTTTTAGTGTCATGAACATACACAGTGTACTTCAGGGGGAGTGGTCCAAAATGTTCACTGTGGCCTAATTGTCCTTGCACTGAAATCAGAGAGGTTACGTTAACATTCAGTGTTTCTGATTAGCCACATGTTCCAATATTTTTCGCTTCTGGAAAATTAGTTCTTGTATTTATGAAGTTCTGTCTGAGAGTTCAGTAGCTTTGCGGCTCATCAGTGTAACTGTAATCAGTTGAATAACACTGATAAAATAGTTTTAATATAGTAGTGGTATTTAAAAACTAATAAATCTCAGAATTTCAAAGCATATCTGTTGTAAACTTTCTCATGGACTCTTAGACAGTGAGAGACTGTTTCAGAAACCACAATGTTAGTAACATGCTGAACTGTAAATATGTTTATCTTTTTGCCCATTGGTTTGATACACAAGATATATTAAGCAAAATAACGTTAACAAAGGAGAAAAATATTGTTTTTATTATGGGTGGAGGCACTTGCCACTCCAGTAGTATGGCTCACATGATGCTTCCCGTGTGTCAGGATGAATGTATCATCAGTAGCTCCTAGCCTTCAGATTTCCTTTGCCAGATTTTATTTATTCTGTAGTTGGAACCTCTTTTCTCTTTATTGACACACTCTTTCCCTCCAGAGGAAAGCAGATGCATAGAGTTTGGCTGGCAGGACAGGGGTGTAGGGGATCTTCTCGTTCCATGGGGTTTAGCAGTACTTTCATTAACTCTGCTGTACATCCAGAAACGGACTTTCAGCAAGAAAACACTAAAAAAACCCAACCCCTCCACAAAATCAAATCCCAGCACGTGAAAGGGATCAATGATGTGGTAAATAAGCAAAGGAAGGTGCTTGGTGAAGAAGAGTTGCAGGACATTTTGTACCATAGATGTTTCTTTATACAGAAAATACCCAGGAGATACTCCAGCAGCAGTGAGCTGTGAGGAAAGTCCAGGTAGAGGGGACAGACCCTTGTAGGAGCTACAAGAAACTGTTTTTTCTTAAGGCATCCTTATCACTTGTAGTGGATTTTCCCATCAGGAAATAATGGTGCAGAGGGCAGGATGGATTTCTGCTGTGCAGATGTCCCACCTGAGCCAGGGGAGGGAAGGCTGCAGAGCAGCGTGGACGGACAACATCCCATTAGCTCTGTTCAGATTAATGGGTTTCTTCCCTGACTTCTGGGAGAATGGTGGCCCTTGGTCCTACCTCTGTCCTCACAGCAGTGAATTGTGCTAAAAAGATACTCCAGACTTCAAATGATGATTCCTGAGCTCCAATTTCCTTCCATGTGGAAATCGGTTTGTTCAAACAGGATGTTCTCATATGAGAGACAAGTGCTTCCTTAACCTACATGTCTGTAAAATGTGTTCAGTCTGTTGTAATCAGCATTTAAACAAGCACAGCACTAAATGCAGTAGCCTAAAAAAAACCTTAGCTGCAATTTAATGATATTAGTTTTTCAGAAACAAACAGAAATACCCCATTCTAGTTGCTGTGTGGTTTAACATGTGTCCAAAAGCAGAAGATTACCATGACAAATATAGGGCTAGATACTGCCCCACTTCCTCACACTAAGTGATTTCTTACTCATTTCACAGTTTTAGTTAATATATAGTGGGGAATTCAGTAATTCTGTTCATAGAATACTGAATATAATGGTGGCCAAATCTAACCCTTGGAATAGCTACTTTTAACTACAGAAGGAATTATTTCTATTATATTTTTGTGAAGGGATTTGTTTGAAGTTGTTCTTCACTATAATTTTCAGCATTGCTCTGCAGTCCCCATTTCATCTGCAAACAAAGCCAGCAGGAATGTGGGAATGGAGTTTGTCCTGGAAAACACAAGAAGCAAGAATTAGAAAATCAGTGCTTTTTATTTTGAAAACTTCAGCTTTCACCTGTGCCTTCAGGACATTCTCATTTCTTTAGGATTTGAAAAAAGGGATGCATGTTGGATGGATTGATTAGGTTCCAGGCCAAAAGCACTAAGAAATTAACTTCTGCTGTTAAGAGTATGCTCAAATTTACAGAGTAATAATTGAGATGAAGGCTTTTCTAAAATTCTGGTAGTCTGGGCTCATCTTCCAGACAATATCAGAATAATAGTCTGCAACCTGGGACAAGAGAAGCCAGGAAATTCTGCAGAAATGGTTTCTTAGGACTTCATAGTGAAAGACCAGAATGCATACCCAAGTATGTTTTTATTCCCCTTTTACTCTTGATTTACTCATACCTTTCCACTCATGTAAGAAGCTTTTATTCTTTCTTTCATGGCTTGTAGAGCCTGTAATATTCATTCAGAGTGTATGTCAACTGCTTTTGCTTCTGTTTGACAAGCTGCGCTCCTAGATTTCTTCTGGTCTTGTTTGAAGCAGGTACTAAAGGAGTAAGACCTTTTGCAAAGAGGTGGTCAGGGTGCAAGCAAGTTACAAGACAGGACTGAAAAAGAAAGGGAACCCTCCTGGGCCTTACAGAAGCATGACAGTCAGACTTGCTAGTGTAGTTGATCCCTTCTAATTCTCCAGTGTTTGGAATTAGGTCAAGTGAGCAAGAAGAGGGTATGCTGTGGTGGTTTATTTCCACTTTTCCTTTACACTGTGTGAATTTCTACATGCAAAATGGGAGAACTGGCTGTCTAAATGAATGCTGTGACATGGTTGAGACCACTTCCAAAAGGGCTTCTCAACCATAAAAATGAGGGATTTCCTTGGTTGAGGAGTTTTTTCACTCAAAAGAAAGCAACTGCAATTATATAACAAATCAATCAGCAACAGTTTACTGTGTTTTCTACTTTCATCATGTTTACCCTAATAATGATTACTTCTGCCTGGTTAGAAATCTTTTTCCAGAGAAGAATAGCCAGGAAATTGCAGGTCATGAGCAAACTAGATAAGGACAGTCCAGTATGGGAAATATCCATAGCCTTTTCTAAAGCACTCATAAAATATATTGGCTGTATTCATGCTCATTCATTATCAGCTCTCTCCCGTCACAATACTGAAAAAAATATTCAAAAGATGTGGCTAGCCCTTGGAGAGATTCCCTTAAAAAAATAATTCTATTCTTAACAAAAGCATGTCTTTGTTATTTAAAGGAATTTTTGTCCTCTTAGGACACCCTTCACCTGTTCCACGAATTATCCACTTATCAAAAGAACTTCAGCTTTTATAGTATTTCAAACAGAATGTGAGGCGCTAGGGAGGAAGCCGGCTGTAAATAAATCTCATGGCTGGTGTTTAAAAAGACTATTTTATAGCATATCTCTGACTGGTACCTCTTTGTAAGATGATTATCTTTATTTCTTTTTCTAATATGAAATACTAATACTTCACCAAGTATTTTTCTTTTTTTTTTNAAAATTAATCTGAATTCCACCACCCAGCTTCACATTGGACTTTGAGGACTTGAATAAAATAAAATCTTATTTTTATACCCTCCATGGTTTAGGAAATGAAGTTGATATTGCAGCCATTAGAAGTTACTGCTAGTATAAATAACATACCAGGCAAAAAGAGGCTTCTGTCCAATAAAACAAGGAAAGGTGTTTCCTTTCCTTTTATTGCAGACACCAAGGGGTGATTTAGGATGACAGTGTGCTGCTGACCTATCTGCCTTCTTCCTTTCTGACTTTGGCAGATCATTTAGTTTCTTCTACTTTGCTTGAGTAGGATTGTACAAGGTTAAACTCTCTGCTGTTTGTAAGGTGCTGTAATGTTTTAATACTGAAATCTAAGTCAAAGTCAGCTGAATAGATGTTGACTCTGAAGGTTTGGAAGTAATTTCAGAGGTATTATTCCTTTTTTACTGGTGACAAATTTGGGCTTTACCTTTTCGTCTCTTATGCCTGTTAGGGTTGATGGAATAGGTCATTTTAACACTGAGACCAGAGAACTTACTAATTAATTAATTATACAGATTTATAAATGCCATTTCATTATTTTGGAACTCATTGAACCTATTAGAAAACTGCTGGCATTTCTGTTACCAACACTGACTTTAGCTTCACCATCTCAGTAATTTCTAATTTTCTAACACCGAACTTTCACAGGCACGTATGTTTTTATTTGGAATGATCATTTTGGATGATTCAAAACATCATCAAAATTAATTAGGGTAATTTTTAAGTCCGGGAAAGAACTCATTTGGCTGTTGTAGTAAATTCCAACATATTTTGCCAGCTGTAGCTAAATGGAAAATACAATCACCATATTATTTGAAAAAGGGCAAATTAATCAAGATCCCTTTTTGTTGTTTCAAATAAGAAACATTTGCAATGACATTCTACATGCTTTACAAATAGCTGTTGGAACCAAGAAACTTCTATTTTCTAATGTGTTTTCAATTCACATCATTATTAAGTATCTCACTGTGAGTACATGTCTATTTGTCAATCTACAAGTTATCAGTTACTACAGTAAAAATGTTTGATCTCACAAGCGCGTGAACACTAGGAGAGCTGCCACAGGACATGCCACTCTTGAGGATAGATTTTACATTATCTTGCCTTGCTGAGTTGTGAGGGAATGCAGAACACCTCCACAGAGTTTGTTCACATTGTTGTCTTGCTACAGACAGTGCAGATCAAGCAGAAGACGCTTCCCCTTCCCCCAGACTCCCAAGATAATAAGGGTTTTGCTGCAGATGTTGTGTATGCATATAAAGCCATGTTTTTTGATGGTGGATCTTGATTTGCACCAGTAAAACCATGCACGGCATTTTTCTGTAAGGAATTGTCTTACCTGCTAGGTAAGCTGTGGAAATAGAACAGGCCTGTTAATTTACTGTGAGTTTTTATGGGATGGCATTACCTCATTCAAATGTCTGCCTGGCTTTCAGGTCATAATCTCTTCTGATAGTAGAATGAAGGGATGAACAAGCTCCAGGACGAGCATCTATTTTTGTTTTCCTTTTAGTCTTTTTCAGTATTAATCTACATCTAATATTTTTCTTTTACAATTTCCTCTGTGAAGTTTAATTAATTCAACTTTCAGCTATATATGAAAGTGTTATCTAAAACAAAGGACTTCTTTCTATGTTCCTGGGGAAGATTTGCCAAATACTCCCAGCAGCAGTCAGGCAGGCTGCTGTTGTGGAGACAGATCCATCTCCGGGTGAGATGTACATAGTTTCAATTTTGCATATGTTCCACTTGGATTTTCTGATTCTAAAGATAGTGGGCAAACTAGTGCCAGAAGCATGTAGATGAATAATTGTTTGGCTCTTGCAGAAGAAGCTCTCTGAATATTGGTAATTGCTTTGTTTTCAGTTTCCATGGTCTGCAATAGATTAGTTAGAAGAACAGGGTTAGATTATCTAGAGTTTATCTAAAAAGTCTCTGTACTGCTGTACTGCTTACTCTGCTTTCTGATTATGAAATAAAAAAAGGCAGTAGCCCTACTGGGGCATAAATTTTTAGTGATGAAAACAATCACATCCTTGAAACTGATCTGATATATTTGCTAATGCCTTGTCAAAAAATGAAAATAAACCTAACATACATACAAGGTCGTACCTGCATGCTTCATCTCAGGGGATATCTAAGCAAGATTTGAAACTGTTGACACAGAACTTGGTTCATTGCCAATCGGGGAGTTACAGTGGGCAATTACATTCTTGAATAATTGTAATCCTCAACATAAAAAACTGAAAAGCGTATTAGAGGTATTTGCACATTAATCTTGACACCTTCTGTGCTATTTTTTCCAGACCCATGACTTGGTGTACAAAATAGGCAAATGCTAATCAGTAGGTAAGCTTTCTTACTTGTTTTTAGTTCTTTCTTCATTTAATTTGATTTAAGTGCTGAACTGTAGTCTGGAGTTGCCCACCACTGTCCTTTTTTTCTCATCTGCAATTTAATTTTGTAAGCCATACAAGAAAAAAAATCCCAGATTGTTTTCCCCCTGAGCTTATTTACCAGGCTGAAAATTTCTTTTTTGGTATTTGAAGTAATTGCATGGTGATAGTGATGTCAAGTTGTTTACTGTATAGCATAGAAAGGGAGGTGGGGGTTAGTCTCCTCCCAAGTAACAAGCAACAGGACAAGAGGAAATGGCCTCAGGTTACACCAGGGGAGGTTTAGATTGGCTATTAGGAAAAATGTCTCCACTGAAAGGGTTATCAAGCACCAGGTTGGCTATTAGGAAAACTGTCTTCACTGAAAGGCTTGTCAAGCACAGCAAAGGCTGCCTGGGGAAGTGGTTGAGTTACCACCCCTGGAGGTATCAAAAGATGTGGTGCTGAGGGACATGGTTTAGTGGTAACTTGGCAGTGCTAGGTTAACTTGATGATCTTAAAGGTCTCTTCCAACCAAAATGATTCTATGATTCTATGACATTATCTCCAAACATCCCTTTGCAAAAGTCAGAGTTCCAGCTGAAGGGAGGACTTACACAGAATGCAAAAAAAATCTTTCTTTCTTTTCTAAGTCCAGAGCAAAGGCTAGACTGTGGTTTTCATAGGCTGCATGCCCTTGAAAGATGTAAATCGCAGTTTAGACCTCTGGGTATTGCAATAAAAATCAGCGGAATTCTTAGGTAAGCCTCTATATATAAAAAAACGTTTTTGACACAGAAAGAGGTAGAGTGCAACTCAGGGTTAAGTCAAAATGATGAATGGAGTTTACTGCCAATGATGTTATAACTTTGATAGGGGGTACAACTATATCAACAAGGACTATTTATGTCCTGCAAAGTAAGCTACAAAAAGCAAGAACATCTTGGCACTGAGTGCAGGTTCCACTACATTTAATATCACAGTTATATTTATATTTAAGTGGAGAAGGGTGAGGAAAGCAGAAATCAGTAACAAGAATTTTCCTAGTGTTTTTTTTTCATGTAGCTGCCATTCTGTAGTGGTCAGCGTGCAGCGAACAGTGGATTAGACTAAAAGCATAGGCTATCACTGAAACTTGACAGAGGAACTGAAAAACAGAATAGCATGATGAGGCCTTCAAAGCCTCTAATGCCAAACTCCAGAAGGTGTGTGGGAAGGTGTAACTAGGGCAAGTGCTATCCCTTCCCCAGTGGGATAAGAAAGCGGGTACAGGCAGAGCCCTCCCATCTAGTAGACAGCAACGTTTTTCTTCCCCTGCAAGTCACTTGTGATGTAGGAGAGCTGCACAGCTCCCTTGTTGCTACAGTCACCTCCTGTTATTTTCCTACAACTGCCATGGTTGGCCAAAGATGAATTAATAAACACATGTAACAAATAGCAGTCCCCCTTTCCCACATCATACAAAGAATGTAGGTAGAACGCAATATAGCAAAAAAAAATAATTTTGGAACCATTACTTAAGAACCTATTGATGTTGTTTATAAAGTAGTGTCATTGTAGTAAACCTTTCACATTGCGTTCAACAATTGTCAGTTATGCAGTATGCTTCATATATTATAGGCAAATACAGTATTATTTCACATTGATAAGACTTGTGTTTTTACAAAGCCTAGATTTCTCATACCAACAACTGAATTCTAATCGGTTCCCTAGCACTTGCTGAAGGTCTAATCTGGTAGTTTAAACTCCATAGGTAATCTCTATTACTTGATTTCTACTCCACTAATGCTCATGACATATGAAGCCATTTTGGTAAATCAGTCACCTAGAAGGAAAGGCCTTTGATTGTTTTCTAAAAAGCATTAATTCTGAACACAAAAGGCTAAAGTGTTTGCAAGGATTCAGTTCTTGTCTGCAACACATAAATAATTTAACAAACATATGCATTTTAAATGAACTACAAACCAGTTTTAAAATCAATGTTAAATGATTTGGGTACTTATTTGGGTAAATGATTTGGTACTGATTTGGGTTTTCTCTTCAAATATTAACAGGTCCAAATGATTTAGCTTGAAAATGCATCTTCTCTGTTCAACCCCAGTAATCATTTTAGCTGCAGCAGCCTGCTCTGTTGCCAGATTTCAGCTTGAAAAATTAGGGCAGTTGCCTGGTGCTATGAATCATCCCTGAGGGATTGTGAATGTCTATCCAGCTGCTATAGTTTTGCATGCATGCTAGAGAGGAAGTTTTTAGAATAAGTTCTTTGCAGCAGCATCTTACTTGCTCTACATGTAAGCATGGAAAGAAGATGATCAGTAAAATATGGAAGACCTTGCTAAAGTGTGTACAATGCTGCACTCCTAGTGTGCTTTTGGAGCCAGTTCCTCGCTTCTAGCTAACTGCAGTAAAGCTCACTTAGCTTTTCAGTAGAAAAAAAACCCCAGCATCTGTTCTGGTTTTTTTGTTTGTTTGTTTGTTTGTTTTTTTCCCAGCTAATGAAACCAGAGCTTTACTGTAGTTGGACTAGAAAATAATATTTACTCTGTGTTTCTAAAAGTTGTATCATCTGCTCATTTATAAAAACAGATTTAGACAGTACCCACTGCAGTAACCTTTTAACATGTTGGTGTGAGGATCTAGATTATCTAAAAATATCCCCTGAAGTCAATACTACCCTGCTATAAGGAGTTCATGGTGGATAAAATCTGCTAACTCAGCTTTGTGTACCTCCCACCTTCCCAGTAGGCAGCGGAATTAATAGATACAATTCAGATAGGTCTGATCCTGCAGCACAGCATAAGGTGACTCCTATAGAGCCAGCAAATTATGAGCAAGCTTCATAGAAGTGCTAAGTACCAGTTGCTTTTATATTCTAATGAACACAAGTCCTACAGAAGGCAAGAACTAGCAGTAGTCTGGAATAGGTGTAAAACAGAAACTTCAGTGCCCCATTGAGTATTTGGCAACTGTTACACTCTCACATTTTCACTCATGAACATTTTTGATGTAATCTCTGGCATTTTTCACCACATACTGTCCTGTAGCACAGTCCTACAAATTGACCTGAGTAAACAGCCCTATTTGTTCGAAAGGGAAAAGCTATTTGCTTGGGTACTGATTTAAAGCATTTAAAGTCATTTTTGCACAAGCAAACAGGAAAATTAAATTAATTTTTTCACAGGTACTGTACATCTGCAATATGAGTTATTGTTGGGAACCAGAAATAGTTCAGGTCCAGGGGAGTCCTAGATCCATGTTGGGATAAGACATGGGCCGGACACAATGCTCCACTGCTCCTCAAGTCTTCCTGTAGCATCGCAGGGAAACCTATATGCAGAGACCCTCCAACATGACCCAGCAACACTTGCAATATACCAACGTGCACCTTCATTGCTATCTGGTGTGATGAAATTAGACCACTGTCCTTTTTGTCTCAGAAGTTGCCACATCCTAAACAAAATGTCACTGGTAACCCCAAGTACAAATTCTCAAAAATGTGATTCAGACACCCATTTCAGGATTTGTACCAACTATATAACTTTAAAACACATTCCAAATCAACTGACATTTCACAGCATTTCATTGAGAAATGACAGCATTACTCACTTTGTAGGACCAACTCCTAATAAAAGACTTGAAATCTTCACATAGACCAAGACATGCTTAAGCTTCCCAACCCCTTTTCCTTTTTTTTTTTTAACATTCATTTAGTTCTGAGCACGTTTCTATTCCCAGTGCCCTCTCCCCCAAAAGGAGATTGGAATCCCAGCTCTAGTCTCTGTATTGCATTGTGTGCTTCCTGATGTAATGAATAGTCCACTAAAGCAGTCAGCAACCTTTTCTTCCTCTGTACATAAAACAATATCAGCATGAAATTAACAGACACTTGTCGATGTTTAGGCATTGTGAGTTACACCTCATAATTGCAGGGTAAACAAAATTAATGGCAGCAAAGAAATACCTAAACACCTGAACTCTTTGTAGGTAGTATCTCACAAAGGTTTAGGGGCCCTAGACCAGATTTTGAGAGGAACGAACCTACATTTCATGAAACAGAAGGTAATCACAAACAGCTGAGACTAGGTACTTCAAAAAAAACCCCACACTTGCGAGGTGAGGGGGGGAAGAAGAAAAAAGGGAATATGAAGGAGAAAAAGATGTAAGGAACAGGGTGCTGCCTTTTGAATGATGGAGTAGTGAGCAATGATAATTCCAATCAGTAGCTGTAATACCAATCTACATCTAATCTTGGTGCATCTAATTTTGAAGTAGTGGGTGCTTTTCTTAGAAGATGCCTTATTCTATGAATAACTCTATGAGCTAGTTTCTATTTTGTGAAAAACTGTTTTGTATATTCTGATCTGAATAGCCTGAAATGTTTTAAGGATACTGTGATAGCTAATGTAGAAGGACATACCAGAGTGAAAGTTGCATCAGTTGAAAAAATCAACACCCGTGCTATCCCAGGGTACCCTGACATTTCTGCCACAAACATACTCCTATTTATTCAGTGAGGAGATGAGTAGGTGCAATAAAATGGATAGATGCACGACTTGAATGCTTCCCTTGAGACTTTTTTTGTTCTTTTGTGATATTCCTCCACTTTCCCTGTGTTGTTTATATCTTCCAGTTGACCATTCTTCACATACTTTTACACATTTTTACGGTATCAGGCAGTAGTCCCCTAACCTATCAGCGCTGACCTTGAAGAACTGAGGTCTTTCAGCCACCCAGACTACATTTTACTCCAGTTCCCTGTAGTCTATATCCTGTATCTGTGTGGAAAAAAAAAAAAGATTAGGACTTTTGCTTTCTTTTCATAGAATCATGGAATCATAGAATGGTTTAGGTTGGAAGGGACCTTAAAGATCATCTAGTTCCAACACCCCTACCATGGGCAGGGACACCACCCACTAGACCAGGGTGCTCAAAGCCCCATCCAGCCTGGTCTTGAACACTGCCAGGGATGGGGCCTCCACAACTTCCCTGGGCAACCTGTTCCAGTGCCTCACTGCCCTCAGAGTGAAATATTTCTTCCTAGTAGCTATTTTAAATCTACCTTCTTCCAGTTTGAAACCATTATCCCTTATCCTATCACTACATGCCCTTGTAAAAAGTCCCTCTCCAGCTTCCTCGTAGGCCCCCTTCAGACACTGCAAGGTTGCTATAAGGTGTCCCCGCAGCCTTCTATTCTCTGTCTGAACAACCCCAAATCTCTCAGCCTGCCTTCACAGGAGAGCTACTCCAGCCTGAAGATCATGGCCCTCCTCTGGACCTGCTCCAACAGGGCCAAGTCCTTCTTATGTTGGGCACCCCAGAGCTGGACGCAGTACTCCAGCTGGGGTCTCATGAGAGTGGAGTAGAGGGGCAGAATCACCACCCTCAACCTGCTGGCCATGCTTCTTTTGATGCAGCCCAGGATACCGTTGGCTTTCTTGGCTGCAGGCGCACATTGCTTACTTACGTTGAGCTTCTCATCAACCAACACCCCCAAGTCCTTCTCCTCAGCGCTGCTTTCAATCCATTCTCCACCCAGCCTGCATTTGTGCTTGGGATTTCCACGACCTAGGTGCAGAACCTTACACATGGGCTTGTTGATCTTCATAAGGTTTGCATGGGCCCACCTCTCAAGCCTGGCAAGGTTCCTCTGGATGGCATCCCTTCCCTCCAGCCTGTCGATCATTCCACACAGCTTGGTGTCATTGGCAAACTTGCTGAGGGTGCACTCAGTCCTATTGCCCATGTCACCAACAAAGATCTTAAACATCACTGGTCCCAGAACTGACCCCTGAGGAACAACACTCATCACTGGTTTCCACTTGGATATCAAGTCATTGACAGCAACACTTTGAGTGCGACTGTCCAGCCAATTCGTCATCTACCGAGTGGTCCATCCATTAAATTTTTGAGACATGTGTTAATGTCTGTTAATGTCTGTATTTTATGTTCTGGGTTTGACTTACACACTGTAATGAAAATTATTATGCCTTTTCATTCTTTTGGCTAGCTGGGTGCTAGCTTTTTTCACCCCATTCACCTCATCCGCCACTTTTCATTTATGGTTATCACCTTTCCACAACAATAATTCGCTGATATTTTTTTTACGTATGTCATATGTATGTTCCTTGCAGATATTCTAGTGCCTTTTTTTGCTCCTCACCAGGAATGAGCACACCTCTGTGAGAGCAGAGATCCATCACTTGCAGATTAATCTCCACAGGTTACATCTTTAACAGCATGTCACTGGAATTTGTTTTCCTGTTTTCTAAAACACTAATCATCTCTAAATGCAGAATATTAAAATGATAACAACATCATTAAGCCAGAGACTTAACAGGTTGTACAGAACCATATATATGAACAACAGAATAAATTCAATGCACCTAAACTCCTAAATTATATCAATACTAGCAAATTATCCTGTTCTGAGCATATTTGTTGACACTGAACTTGGGTAGTGATCTTGCTTTCAGTGATAATTTGTTGGAATGACACTGGTGTGCTTTTTGGCTTGTGTCTTCTGAAATTCTCCAAAACAACTGCCAGGTGTGGTTCAAGAATTAGCAGTGGGGATGGACCACATGATTTGGATGCTGGTATTAGCTGAGACCACAGCTTTGAGAACAGCTGTAAAGTGTAAGCAGAACACAATGCAATTCCAGATGTATTGGCACCCTTTGGATATAGAATAGGTTGCAGTAGGAGACAGCAAGTGAAAAGTGACTGGTGCTGCATACTTCACTACGCTCTGATGTTCATGATCATCATGTGAATGTAGATGCAGGAAGTCACATCATTTAAAAATAAATTAATAAACCGAGAGCCTGAAATCACCATGTCCATACATTTCTAATCTTACACATCCATCTACCTAATGCCTCATTATTCCTTTAATGAAAAAACTGATTATTTTCTAAGAAACACAAAGACCTTTAAAAACCACCATGATTTAGCTAATTAGTCCCTCAACACATCCCAGGGAGTAAACAAATTAAACAGTAGTTTCCCCCATTGAAATCTGCAATTTTTCTCTTTTTCTTTGATTACTGTAATTACTAGAGGGATTAGTGCTATTGGTGCTGTCATTTGACTGCTTTAAAACACCCACATGTGGAGCACAAGGTCATTACAGTTATTTACTAGATGCATAGATTAAACAAAATTCGTTGTGACTAACTTGGAAAACACTTTGCTTCTTGGATGCAGGGAGGGGTGAGGAGGGAGCAGTCACAGAGGTGAGAATTTTCTTTCCACAGACTGGTTTTGCCCCATCTCTGCAGATCAGATCTTGCTCCCATTTGTATGCGTGTACATTTCTGTAAACTATGCATGGATATGTTTTCTATCCTGAGAGCAATGTAGCTACCAGGACACTGTTGTATGAAACAATGTCAAAAAATGCCTGTCTTATCCGACAGACTTATAACTAGCAGCTGTAAAACAGCAGCCTGTAGCACTTGAATAGATGTGGTGGTGTGACATGAAATAGTTTTATAAGGATACTTATGCAGCATTCGTTTCCACAGGCTGAAGGCGGCAGAAGTGTATTTCCTCTGCAAATACAAACTAACTGGGATTCCTTTTCCTCCTCTTTCCCTTTTATGTTCCTGGATGCAATTTAATGATTGTACTTTACATCATATTCTCTGTGACACTTCCTTTTTTTCTTTCAATTTTCATGGCCGTTACCTCAGACTTCAGCTATTACATCACAGCTTTGTCATCCTCCAGAAATACTGCTGATTATCAGCCCAGCACTGGAGTGGGGAATGGTTAGGGTCCTGATTCCACTCAGACTGAGTCTAACAGAGACTTTTTATCAAGATTTCATTGGGAGCAACAGCAGGTCTCGGGGAAACTGGTACCCCCAGAAGTGCAAAGGGTGTCAGCTGCCCATGTGGCCTTCACCACGTTGGCCACACCTCACAGTGGCCAGGTCAATGAGTATACCATGTTATAGATTTTATATTTTTTCAGATGTTGCCAGTACCATTCTGGACATTTGTAGAACCCCTCAAAAAAGTGCTAGGTAGCCAGTAGGCTGTTGCAGATAAGCAACTGCCTAGCAAGGGTAATATATGAAACAATTCTCTTTTGTTATACCAAAAATTTATGATAGATAGTTGTTTCCCAGGGGCAGGTTTCTCTGAAAAACAGTTGAGGAAAGACTGTGATCCTCCTCATTATTGTTGACAGTTTCCTCACTTTCCCTTTTTGTTTAATACCATTACTTGGAGAGAAACAACTCTTGCAGTTGTTCCTGTGCTATGAGTAGAAGTCTGTATACACCATTTTCTGAGGTGATCTTAGTTGGACTTCTCATTTAACTTTCTGTGGATCTATTCTTCTAAGCAGGCACTTTTCGGGACAAGAATGGGATGAAAAGTTTTGCAATCCTCTTGTTACCCAGGACAAAGAGAACGGGATCGTCCACCTTACAGGGACTTTAGGAGTTGCAATGGTCACTCTCTTTTTCTCCCTGAATAAGCATGCAGAAGGAAAAGTCCCTAAATATCCAGTAGTCTACACGTATGTGTGTGTCTGTGACTAGGAGAAATCCAGTCTACATCACTTTTCTAGTAGTGCGATATCCTTATCTGCAGCACTGGAGATAATGGTGTGTATGGGCAGACAATTTCTCTCAAAACCAGAGTTATTTACAAGTCATGCAGAGAATTAGGTGGCCTTATTGCAGCACTTGGCACTTAAAATAAAGTCTGCATGGTTGTGTCTGCAATCAGGTCATTTTTCTGAAACTGACTTTTCTGTGTGTCCGTAATATTTTTATCCTTACTCTAGTGTACTGAATACGTTTGAGAAATAATTTAAACATGCTTAATAACAGTAAACATTCTCTATAGAAGGCTTATTTATAAAAACATTTAACATTATGGATATTGCAGGCATACTGCTCATTTCAAAATTAGGTCAGTTGTTTAAATGCCAAACCGCATCCTAGTTGACTGAGTCTTAAAATTTGGCTTAAATTACTAGATATCCCTAATAGCTTTCTTCTTGTACTGAGCTTGTGCATGGACTTTACCAGGAAATTATCATTATAATTTACATAGAAACTTTCAATCTGCCTTTTTAAACTAGAACTGAGCAAAATTTCTGGAAAGGTCAATGTAGCCATGATTTGGATATATTTTCCTTATTGTACAAACTTCCACTCTGCATCAGTCACAAATGAAAAGGTAGTGCTGGGTGTTGGTGGTTTTTTTTCCTAACAGCCTTTAAAAAAATTATTTTACTTTAGTAAAGATGATAAAAATTATCCAATACACTATTCCACTGTAACTGAAATGTTTTCTGAAGAAATGATAGTTGCTTCCTGTGACATAAAAATCACTGGTACTGATAGATGGTTTTCACTCTACAGTTGCAGACCAGCACATTGTTCATAACAGTAAGTTCTTCAGTTATCTTTTGGAGTTCAAACTGCTTCAACTTTTCTTCAAATACCATGAAAGCAGTCTTGCAATTTTGTACAGAGATCTATTCTGTATTTCAGCACTGGGCTATTCTAGGAAAGCCTGAGTGAGAAATTATTCTAGTAACAACAAGCACCTGAGGAGAAGCAGTTTTAGCAAGAATTCAATTTTTTAGGTCCTTCTGTAGCATCAGCTTGATAGTAAAGTTTTAAACAGAAGTGAAGTGCAGTTATTTCTCTTTTCTCCCTTCACATTATTGGGGCTCTTCTTGAAAAGGTCAAGGTAAGGAGTACACCGCTATTTAGACACCTTATTTTATTTCAATAGCAGTTGAAGATTACAAATTTATAAATAATTAGACACTTAATTCCCACCTACTACTCACCTTACCATGGATATTCATAATGTCTTGCTGTAAGCAGCTACCTCAGATAACTTGAATCACTGTCTTGAGAATTCACTTGTACAAGGAGCTTGAATTAAGACCATAAGAGCTGGAGGCCTTAAAACCAAGTAGCATCACTATCCTCTTCCCTAGGTGCCTCTCCCATGACTGCTCTATTCTTCGTAGCACTAAAGTCACTATAGAATAAGGAATATGGAAACCCATGTGGTACCATTCTGGGCATGGTCAGAAACAGGACTTCAGGACCCCAGGGATTAAAACACGTCTCTGATATTTAGAGTGAAGTTGTGTTTCTAAGACTGCCCAGAGAATCCTGATCTTGCTAAGACTGCCCAGAGAATCCTGATCTTGATAATTCTGAATGTCTAAGTAGCTGCCTTCCTTTTTAACCTTACCAAAGGACAAAAGGAGAATAAACCAAGCACTACACTGAACATAACAGGACAAGGTGACAATACTTATTCCTCCCACATAATTTCCATGCCTGGTTCCTGTTTTCTTCAAAAATTCAGTAACAAAAAGGTTTACCAGGGGTGGGGAATTCCTATGGCCAGCTCACCCTTCAGCCTGAGGGGACCTGAGCATCTTCTTCCTCTCCACGGGTGAGCATCTGTACCAACAAGTTAGAGGTTGTTGTGCTGGTAGCCCTTCTGTGTTGCATGTAATTGCTAAATAGCCTGTAGTCAGAGGACAAAAATAGGAGTGAACATCTTGCCTAATGATGAAAGACTGACTTGGAAGAGAGGAGACCTAATTTCCAGCCTCTGCTCCAGTTGTTATTTAAGCATTTTATCTAATGTTTCTTGCATTTGTATTCAAGCAACTGAGAATAGCTTTTGTTAAATTCTGAGCAGCAAAACCCATGAGATTTCCAAGCATGAGAATTATGTTGTGCTTGAGAACAGCAAAAAATAAACAGAATATGTGGATATGAGTAGATTGCACACGCCGTTTAGTGCTTCTGCAAGCATAACCATATTAGTGTCATGTTCCTGCAAGGTGGTTCTTCTTTAAGCTTACTATTTGTAAAATAACATTGTATAGCAGTTTGTTTTATTTATTTTTTACTGAAGCCCTTCTTGTGCTTACTTTCAGAAACTTTGAGGTGTAAGAGTGCATGTTAACAGATGTGGTTTCAAAATATTATATATTTAAAGAAAAATATTTCTATTTGTAGTACACAAACACGATACACATAAAACACACCCTTTCTTATTTTCTTCCTAAGCATGAATTTCAGAATTTTTATCAATTTAAAAAAATATCATATTTTCTAGTAATGCAGCTTCACATCTTTAAAAGGAAGAGGCAAAAGGAAAAAAGAAAAAACTTTGACAGACTGGCCTATTGCCAGGTGAAGGCAAGCTGATTGAGCCAGATTGTCAAACTGAGAAAAAAGTCACACAACTATCTGTTTGATTGGGATTTTTTTTTTCAGCAAAATTCATGCCTTTCACTCTGGTTTCTGTTACCTAGATAATACACTTCAACATATTGGATGTTTTTAGAGGTGGGATGGTTTTACTGTCTAAAAGTTAGGCTGAGGCAAAAGAGCGCTGAGTTTCTGACTGATCTTGGCCAAATTGCTAGTCTCTAGCCCAGTTACCACATTGCTTGCTTAGTAATGTCTCAGCTACAGGAATAAGGAATATGCAGGAAATAAGGAATGAATTTACTCTTTATTTAGTCATTTATTAATGCAAGGACTGTAGAGATTGATGTAGTGTCAAGAGTCATTTTACTGAGCATTGTGTGAAAAATGTGAGTTCTCAGACTTGAAAACTTCATAAAATTGAACTGATGCTGCTTTTGGATTTCACTTGGGTTAACATTATAACTTGTTTTGTTAATGGCTTCTTTACATTTTGCTTGACATTATTTTCCACAACAGATAATACCCTTGCTTATGTTTCTAAGGAGCACAACAAATATACCTCTACTTCCTCTTTCTAGTTTAATGACAAATAGAATGAATAATCCCTGCAGAATCCAATTGTCTAAGGTTTACTCAGGGGAATTCAGCCAATGGAAGGAGCTTAAATTGAAAAGGGTTGAACTGAATATGAAGCTGATGTTAATGCTGTGTACAAAATGGTGGCCATTAGGTATTGCAAGTGGTATCAAAAAGGCCTTGCTCTTTCAAATGAGAGAATGTACCTTCCAGAAGGTAGTGACCATGTATCACAAAGAAAATTTGCTTACATTTCTTCCTACAGTGTCACAGTGTACAAGATTTTAGTGATGTCCTCAGGAACAGGCACAACTAGAAGAAAACAAAGGTGCATCTAAACAGCTACGTTCAGCTCAGTGGCTATGTTCAGCTAACTGGTAGAAACTTAGCACCACTAAAGAGTTTCCACTTTGTTACTAGCTGAATCTGTTTATATGTGTTCTTGAGGGACCAGGTTAGAAAGCCTACACTTCAGCTTATGCTAGCAAAAGAAAATAACTTAGCTCAAAAGTTGTTTCTGGGGATGTTGCTGTATAGTCCACCCCAGATAACAGCTCCAGGGACAACAGCCTAATCCTATAACTTAACCTTCCGGTCCTATGAAGTCTCAAGGAGGCATTACTTCTTCCATATAAGTAAAAGCGAGTATAAAAATTCAGTGACATCTGTCCAGTGTCTCACATGGAAGCTGCCACCTGCTTTAGTTATTACCCTTTGGTAAGTGCCATTTCCATCTTCCTTTTCCAGAGGCATGCTGGTAGTGTCTAAGATGTTCTGCCTCAGCTGTGCTCGGTAAAGAATAATTTTCTTCCTTCCACCTCTTTCAAACATGAACTGATTGAAATTAATTACAGGCACACAGTATCTGACTTTGACCTGTGAGAAACCTGTAAGTTTCCAGCCAAATCTCATCACAGACAGCAACAAAGATATGACTACAAAGGAGGATGCTGACCCTGCACATTATGGACCAGCATGCCATACAGATTCAGAGGTACGGCTGAAATGCAAAAGATAAAGTTGCTATGGTCTATAACCCTATGTCAGACCAAGTCTGACTTTCAAATATGCTTTTCAGTGTAAAGGTGGAAATTAGAGATTCCATATAAGAATTAATCCTTTCTTTTTTTTACATGAATATGTTCTGAATGTGAGAAGCATCACACTATTTCTGAGGGACCTACCTTGTTTAAATAAGTTGCACGTGGATATATAGTGAACTTGCAATCACTCTTGAATAAAAATGTCTCTTTAATAATAGTAGATATTTCACCTATGACAATTAGTTTTTATTAAATGCTTGCTAACTAACATATGATATATTTTCAGTAAATTTAACATGGTCTTCACACCACCTCTGTAAAAGTTACTAACTTTAAAAAAAAAAAGTACAAATACAGCATTCAGTGTCTTCAAGATCTAGAGCATTTTTTACACTTAAATTTTAAGTGTCTCTAAATTTTAATTAAATTTTATTGGTTTTGATTATATTAGAATTTAATTAAAATTCATTTTTTAAAATATAGAACACTTATAGCACCTTTAATGATTTCAGTTGCACTTCATTGTTGATGGAGATATTTAGGGCTCCTTCAAGAAAAAGATCTGGCTTCTTCCTTGCTATGTGCTAGTAAGAGACTGGATGCAAACTTCTGCTTCCCGTGGATACCTAAATTATTGGTGAACTGCATACAAGTACACCTGATATAAAAATAATTTCATAGTAATTAATTGTATTTCATTACCTGCTTAGTAAAAAAAAAAAAAAGGTGGCTTATTTGATGATTAAAGGCATATCTATGCTGCAACTGAATTTATGCCTGTAACAGATAAGTGTACATGTTACATTTAATTTAACTAGGTTGGGCAGCATAGTGGTGAAAGGCTTCAGAGCTCTGGTTTCACCATGGCTAAGAACGCTGAAACAGGTCCTGGATAAGTGCATGGTTAGTTAGCTTATGCTGAGTCCTGTGCATCATGTCTTCACTGCTCTTGTTTTCCCAAAGCACCTATGTTAAATAACCATGGGAAAAACAAGGGTATTCTCATTATACTTTCAGTTTCAGAGTTTTGACATGACCTAAGCTTGTGTTTGAAAAGTCCTTCCAAATATGAAAAAATTTGTGGGCATGTTCATTTGGAGAAACTTACTTTAAACTTAAGATTCTGCATGTAACTTTCTCCATTTAAGTCATTTCCTTCCTTTACGCAACATCACACAACATTCACATTGCTAAACAAATCCTTTTTTTTTCCAGTTCTTCTGGGATAGGTCCTTCCCCTCATGCTTCTTTCCATAAGCTTTCTCCTATAGAGTTCATGGCTTCTTTCCTTAAGCTTTCTCCTATAGAGTTCATGGCTTCTTTCCTTATCCCCTGTGAAAGGAAATTGATTCTAAAGGGTGATAGAAAAGCTGAGTCTGTAGACTGAAGAATATTAGAGCTTGACCTGAGCTTCAGTGACTGAAGCTTCAGTGGATTTATTCTTCAACAAAATTCTGCTGAATTCTTCTGTTGTCAAATGAGCCAATCAGAGCAAATCACTTCATCAGTGGTCGTTTATTTATAGAATTTATATATGTGCTATCTTTGTTTGCTTCAACTTTCATCCTGCTGGAAAGCTCATTCAGTTGCAGCTACCACGGTCACTAGCAGCATGTGATGCACCCCTTCTTTCCTTCTTGTGTTGTATCCTTAATAAGTGAGGATAGCATGGGCATGGCTGCCCATTCTTTCAGCCATAGTTTTGCTTCAGAGAGGGACAGGAAGAACACTGACCATGATCTGACAAAAGTCCCCAGTGCTTGCCTTAAAACTCTGTCTGCTGTCAACCGTGAGGTGTGCAGTTATTGGAAAGGAGGAACACCAAAGGTGTTTGGCTTGAGCTATTCACCATATTGCACTGCTTCTACTTATTGATGGTGTGCCAGACTTCTCCCAGTGACTGGATTAGCTCTTCCCTACTGGTTACATATACTACTATTTGCTTCTCCACTTACTTCATTTTCTATGCCACATACTACATCTTTTCACTTTCATTTTTCCTTTCTTTCATTTTCCTATAAGAGACTCTGAACACCATCCAGCAGCAAAGAGGCAAAGATTAAGTGGAAGAAAGTGGCTCAGACGGCTGCTTAGAAACATGGGAAGTGCATGCATCTTTTATTCATTTCGCTTTAGTTCTGTATACCTTAGCAGCCATGCTTCAAAGGTCATTTTGGAATAAAGGCAAAATTTAATATGCACTATGTTGCCATTTTACATCCTTCGTTTTGATTATTTTCATTAACTCAAAGACTGTCTAGCATTTCATGTTGAATTATTTATTTATGTATTACATAACCTTACTTAATTTATCACTTATAGAAGTAGACACATTTAGTGCAATGATTATCAGAGGTTTAAATGTGATGTTTGTGAATATACAGTTGCAATTAGCCTGACTGCAAATGTAATTAGTGTGCTACCTTAATTTTATGCAAGCACTTTTGCCTGTACAGCCTTAAAAATATGGGCAGAACTTATATCCCTGAGAACAGGATTTCTCTGTACTGTGCATATTTTAATTAAATATTCCTGTCCTGAGAATGTATAATACACAAAGTATGTAGCAAAGAGAAGTGTGTGCATTCCATTTCCAAATGAGAAGTGGAGCGTCCTGTATTTCCAAATTACTTTTGTATATGATTAGTCATACATGAACAACACAAAATCCCTCAATGGAAATTATTTCATTCACTAATCTCACTGTAACTTTTAGTAAAGATAACTTTGGTGTTTCAGATAGAAGTACAGAAAGAGTAGCACAAATGATCTTAGTGAATACTGTCAGATGTTGGGCTCAGACAAGAATACAATGATTATATAGGATAACAGAAGTGGATGATGCATGGAAGTGGTGGTGTACTGTTATAGGTCACGCCTACTGTGACACCGTTCTGCAAGTTAGACCTAAGCTTTACTCCCAAAGCAGGCAATCAAGCGTATGACTGTACTCATACATCATTGAAAGACAACATATTTAGAATTAAATTATTTACTGCTTTTACCACAGGCTAAATTAAACAGATTTTTATGGAAAAGAAAAAGATTGTTTTCTGTGTGGTTCCTTTAAAGAGACACATGTCTTTGTCCATCTACCCTAAGTGTTCTGGACCTTTATTTAATTTCTTTTAGGAAAACAGGTACATGTACATCTCTGAAATCTTTATAATGATCTTTTGCATGGAAAGGAACATTTGGAAAGTGTTCTGTCATGCTAGTTTATTTAAAGTTGGAGTGATTTTTGTCTGTGTTTGTTTTTTCTTGTACAAATTGCGAAATTTAAACAAAGGTCAGAGTAATAGATACGCCTTCATGCATGGATTTTCACTAATCAGTTAATCCTGAGGCACAGGAGGCTTGATCAGAGATGGTGGGAAATCAAACAGGAATGATAAAACAGAAGCTTTCAGTAAAACATCTGGTTTAAAGTCACTTTCTTATTTTGTCTGTCAATACTCATCCTCAAGTTAGAGAGTTGTTGGTGTTCTAAGCTGACTGTAGCAGAATTAAGGTCATACCAGATGTGACAGATATGTGGAAAGTGAAACGATGGATACGTGAGAATAGTCAGGAGGATTAGAGGTGATCTTCTGACACACCTCTCCCCCTGTTATCCTTTGAGATCTCATTCTGTTTCCAGTGTGAAATCTGAGGCATGGGGAGATGAAGACAACCATTCTGCATGATGAGTTAGCAAGAGCTTTGGTTCAGTTGGTCTGACTGATCTTGTTTCTGAGACTATATAAAGACAGTATCACAAATAGAAGTGGTGAGGTACACCATCTATTAGAAAATTTTGTTGTTGTGTTACGTAGTTTGTCTTATGATACTTGTCATTGATCCTTTTAGTGACTGTTTTAATGAGTCAGCAAAAAATCTTAGCAGAAGAGAAATCTTGATTTACATTCTGTGGTTGTCTTATTATAACCATCGATATAGTAAATGTAGGATAAACAGAACAAAATCATTCCTGTAATTTAGGAGATGAGAATGAACAAATCAATGTTAGGTTGAAGTTTTCTACAAAGTTGGATCTCAGGTAGATCATAGTCAATGGCAAAACTGGCTTTCATTTGCAAAGAGCATGATTTCATGAAAGACTAAGAAAGAAAAGCCTACTGGGCATTACAGAAATACAACATCCTTTGTAATGAGAACATAGGAAAGGTTTGTGTGATGGCAAACCTCAGCAGAGCATCTGAACTTTTAGAAGCATTTTGAATTCTGTGCACATCAATATATTTTAAAGGACAACATATTACATTTTTGAAAAAAAAAAAAACAAACCAGATTTACATTTGGGGATGAACAACCTGCACACAATGTAGTCAGTCTGATCATTTAATTCTTGTTCCCTAACTCACGCAAAAATGCTACATCTATAAATTTGGGGGGGATAGTCTTTTAGGAGGGAGGAAGATCTTTGGAAAATAGTTTTCCAAAGAGTCAGACCATCTTCTCCCAAAGAGATATTGACATTTCCTATTATCTGAAAATAATATCTATGTTTTTGTAAGGACTAATATTTATATACATTTAACCATTGCTCACAAGATGTGTTAAACACTAAATTAGACATAGTAACACAATACAATAATGACACAATAGTGACAGGGGTAGAATGTTGTCAATTCAGTCTAATTTATGATAATTTAGCAAAATTTTTGCTGGCATTAAAAACATTGTCTATTCTATTGGTAAAATGGACATACCTGGAAGAAAGGATTGGACTTCTTAAACCTTTTGTGAATATTGGGAAAACACTGATTTCTGTTTATGTGTGAGTGTAACCATAAACTGAACTTCATTTACTCAATCTTCTTTAGTGAAACATTAACAAATCCTGTATTGTAGTTCATTACAGGAAGGAAAAACTTCTAATCTTCTCCTTTCTAGAATTCATCTTTTTCAGAGAGACTCTTTAAAAACAATTTATTGCTACTTAATTTGTTTTGTGGCACCTTGCAAGGCTTTGTCTTTTTTTCTCTCATGCTAATGTGTAGTAGAAGTTAAAGTTTATCAAGTCTGCTATTTCAGACTTTTTGTACAACAGAAGCACACTATGCGTGCATTAATTTTGTATTCCTCCCAGCAGATACTAATGCCACAACCTAATGAGTGCTACAGGTCTGTTCTTTGCAATGGGACCAGATTTAGGTTCACTGACTTTGGAAAGACTCCCACTTACTGAGTGTTCAAGGTGCTGCTGGCTGTACTTCCAAGATACACCAAAATCTTACACCACCGACAACATCTAACCACAGCCTTGTAAACTTATATAGGGGTGTCCAGGCAGGTAGGAATTCTGAGTCCTCTAGATGTTTTTACTGAAATAAAGCTAATGGTGAAGAGCCTCTATCTTGCTATGATTTCAGGAGTCCTTGTTACTTTTTAAGAAGACACTCCACAGTCCTTGAAAGCACTGTTTGTACATGCGATCTGTGTTTCAAACAATGGGCAGAGGAGAAGGTTCAGCCATCCTTTTGCAATTAGTTTTGGCCACAAGATGTAAAGCTGATCTCAAGTTGTGAGTTTCAAAGGAACAAGCAAGGATATTTGCGCTGATTTTTACCTAAGTTGATTGTAAAGCTGCAGCACTCAGACCTGCGGTACGACACATCTCCCATCTTCTGAAGAACTCATGGATTCAGCAGTGGTACACAGACCCATAAAAGCTGGGTATCATGTAAGACAAAAGCAAAAGCTTTTTTGTTGTTTTTATTTGTCCAGTTGTTTACTCTGGAGATGTTTTGGATGAGTGTATTGAGATACTTTAGCATTTCCCTGGCCAAATTCTGGAATTGGGGATGCTTAAAAAATGAAAATTGATAGGGAAAAAAAGCTAATCACACTTTTTCAGGTCTCAGATATGATTAATTTTGAATCTGAGTCATAGGGTTGGGGAGTTATTCTATCCAAGACTGCCTATTCTTTAACACATCTGTACCTTGATTTATGGAGCTATATCTTGTAACAGTGTGATAATCGTTCAACATTTCCTTTCTCTTCTTTGTTATCTTCTCTAACAGAATACTAGAACCCCATCAGTATGTCTTTTCTGCATTTTAAAAACTGTGTCCAGAGATTTTACTCCATCATATAAATTACGACTACATAGATGTGACTCTAGCTGACTTAAGTTATATTGCTTCAAAGTAAAATTTGTGTAAGGAAGAATAGTTAGACCTCTTTCTTGTGCTAAAGAGAAATCTCCGCTATCTCTCACTTAGCAAAAGGCCCATACTGCCTCTTTTGTATTCCCAAAACCCTGTGCATGACCAGATTTTTATACAATATTTTCTTAACCAGAGCTGTGTTGCATTTAGAAAAAAGATCATAAATTTGAGAAATATAGTGGAGTAGAACTAGTCTTCCAATAATGACTTTGCTGTATGGTTGCCACAATTTCAATAAATTAATCCTGTTCATATTTGTAGCTGAGATTTGACTTCATGTGACAGTATTCTCTGACATGGCCTTTTGAGATTTTACGCTCTGGTTTATCCCTTACCACATTTTTTGATCTTAACTATTCAGGGGGACAGACTACAACTGCTTAACTCAGAAAACCTAATTAACTATGTCATCCCAAAGGCGGTGTTTATGACTTGTTAGAAGTGTTAGATGACAAGGGTATACACACTATCACCAAATACAAAAGCTTGAGGAACAGTCTCCTTTTATGCTTCCCATGCAAACAAGAAGGATTTGCAGGGGAAGAAGAGACAGAAAAAACTATTCACATTTCATGTTTTACATTTTACAGTGGTTCTCTGAAGCAGAACTAAGGAAATGTTTCTTTGATCCCACCAACCCAAATACCTTAATGAAAAAAACAAAGCACAACTAGAAAATTTTATCATACCTTGAGGCACCTTCAAACTGATTTATTTAGTGCATTGGACAAAAAGCTCATTTATTCACAGGGAGAGGATTTGCCTTCAAGATACCTGACATTTTCATACCTTCCCTCAAACCATTTATCATTTGAAAATACCTTTATGAAATTAGCCCAATAAGCAATGATTTAAATTGACATTGCCTATACGCAAAATAGCTTACTTAACTGTTGACAGGAATACTCTCAGTGAGCCAATGTTTTCTTTTCTCTCTCTTTCTGAATAATGTTACAACTTAGAAATTTTAATTAGCTTTCAGCTTTTGCAGTCAATTCCAGTACATACTAGGAAAGTGTACACTGTGCCCAGCAGGCGGGCATACAGCATGATGGTGTGCTTGCGTTCACGTTCACTCTCAGAGAATGTTCTCCAAAAAGGACTCATAGAGCGTGTGTTTAAAGGAACTCACCAAACTGAGAAGGGTGATTCTGCCAGAAATCCTGGCAGCAGCTTACCTGGGAAGGCATTTTGGTAGCTTGGAGTCTCCAAGAGACAGTTGTTGGAAGGACAAAAAAGATTTTGGAGAAAGGAGGGTCTATGACATCCCTGGAGGACTCGATATGACCAAATCTAAAAGAGTTCTTAGAGTGATGAAGGAACTGAGGCAAAGGCTGAGATATGGGATCTTCATATAAAGTGGTTCCCAGGCTGGTAAGCATGAATTAGGTAACAGTTAGTTCTGGGAAGAATCTAGAGTCTCAGCAGTTCTGGTATTTCCCCCTAAGTGAGATACAGAAACCGTATGCCCAGAAAGCCAAAATGAAGATAATGTTTAGGTTGCAATCAAACTCAATCCAGTGTGTGGTTTGGGGCTGTGAGTCCAATCAGTCAGTGACAGTCCAGTATTTGGATATGCTCCCTCTGCTCATGACCCTTCAGAGTTGTTGGACTGGCCCGACAGAGGTGTTTTGTGTGATGGAGGCATTTTTTGCCCTCTTCCCTGTTCAGGAAGCCTTGCCACATGCTCTGAGGGGTTCAGCTCCAATCCAGCCCCTATGCCCCTGGGACTGGGCACGCCACCTCCTTGCAGAACGACATACTGCCCTGAGCAGACGCACATGTTTTTTTATGCCAGGAGTCCCACTTATATGGAAAAATATCTTTCCTAAACAGACAGACATAAACTTACTCTTTTGACAGAAGGGAGATGTCTAGAAAGTGAGGGGAATGGAATTTGCAAATAAAACTGCAGTTTGTATTTCATGGAAATGTTTGTATTTCCCTGATATTCACCCATCTCAGTCAGAGGTATTTAATTAGTAAGCTAAAAAAAATCCCCACAGCTTCCTCTCAAGTGCTCAGTGTTTCAGTTACTTATAAACAAGATGTTTCAAGGAATACTCAGAGTTAATAGCAATCTCAACTTTTAAAGGGTTTCCATTTCAGACTACTTTAATTAAGAAGTGCAATTTAATGTCCACAAATAAAAACCTTCTGATAAATGCAGATGCCATTTCTGAGCTTACTCTGCAATCACAAATGTACATAGAGTTGGAGGGAGTATGCTGAAATGTGTTAGTAGGTGGTGATTCAAAACTAATTGTCTCAGAACAATTTTTTATCAAATGATTCACTCATGAAATTAAAATACACTACGAGAATATTTTTTTCTATTCCTTTTTCCTCTTAGATGCAAATCAGTTGCAGTTTAGCCCAACTCCAAACACAAACAGAATAAATATTCTAGGACTGGTGCTAATAGTTTTAATTTCATTTTATTAAAGCAACAAAGAATTGAAATAAAGCATACATTTCAACACTATAATGCTACACTACCATCGTTAAACTGTATTCAGCTATGAATCAACTGTATCTGGTAGCTCCTAAGTAAATATTGCTTTAATCATGGGATTTTTTTGCTTTCATAAGGTAGTTTTGTACCTATACAAATTGGTACCAGCAGTTAGCAAACATGTCTGTCTCAAAAATACAACACCAGAAAATCTGTTTTATGGGAAAATTATACTTATTCTCATTATCTTTAAACTAGACAAAATTGTCAACAGTATGCATTGACTTCTGCTATAACCATCACACTTAGAGTATTTTTCTTATAGTCATACAGCATCAGTGCTACCTAAATTACAATGAGAAGTTGCATGAAAGAACCACAAGCACTTTACCTCAAAGCTAGCATTTCTATGAGGATGCCATATGTCTACACTCTGTTCTTTCTAAAGAAAAAGAAAAATCATTAAGATTTATATAATATTTTAATCTTGCAGTATAAGGAAGAAAAATAGCTAGAAGGTTTCAGCTAGAATGATGTATTAGCTTGTGAAACTCCTTAAAAATAAATATTAAAAAAAGACTGAAATCAATGAGGATGCATGATTATTTTTCATAATTCTGCTCTTAAAGCTTTGCATCTGCTCAGCAGGAGATATTTTATTTATTTTTAATGAGTTTTCCTAAGCTTGAATCTCCTAGCCTGCATCTCCTAGCCTGCAATTTTTAATAGTTCTTTCATAGAAGAGTGTCCAGATTTGCTACCTATTCTGAGTTCACTTATGTTTTTAAAGGATAATTAATTGTAATGATTGACACTGAAACAAGATACCACAGAGTTTGAGAGCAGGGGGAAGCACAAGAAAAGAAAGTGTTAACTTTTTATTGTATTTTAGATAATTTTCATTGTTTCTATACATATTGGTTTTATGTGAATGACTATGTAAAATATTTCAAAAAAATCCTTTCTATTTATTGATATTTCTGGTTTTCCTCTTTCACTTTCTTCTTTTCACATTTTACCTTTTTTTTTTTCCTTTTTTCTTGCAACTGAGGAAGAATATGAAAACTTTTTTTCCAATCTAATTAATCAATAGTACTCTGAGAAAAATCCATTCCCTGTTTTCTGAAGTAGAGAGCACCAGGGCTTTAGGTACTGCAAGGAAGAACAGGGACATTTTTTAAACTTACAGCCACAGATATGGGGCATGCAGTTATAACTGCTGTTCTACAAAAGGGGAAGGGAAAGATTAGGGAAAAAGTGGGGAAAAAGTAGAGGCAGAAGAGGTCAGTAGCTGGGTTTAGGAGGAGATTTTACAGCAGAACCCACCCATAATTTTCCTGCCAGTACTATGGGACACTCCAGGTGTCACCAGCCAGGGTATTGCCCCAAGATCTGGGAGAGTCTTGCAATGACGCTGTGTGTCTCCTTGAAAAAGGACACTGTGCACTGCCCCAGCCTGAGGAGCAAGAGCTTTGTACAAACCTTTAATTTCAGTGACATGAATTAACTTCAGAATTACAGAGTTTTCTTACTTCGGTTCTCAGTGAGAGCTCACTAGGTACAAACATTTTTTATGAAATAGTTGCTAAGCTGCAAAAAACACTCAATCACCTGATGCAATTGAATAGAGTAGAAAAAGATGTCATTTTGCAAATGAAAATTATGCTAAAACATTGAGCCCAGTGTTCTCTTTTAATAACAGGTATCCTTACAAAACTTCTGAAATCTAGATGACACTTTTAGCAAACAGACACCAGCAACCACTTTCTGAATTGATAATGAAGTGAAACAGTAAAAGCAAGACCGATCTTCTCAAGCTGGCACCGGTGTTAGTAGACATCCAGAATACTACAAAACTGATGCTTCAGGCAGTTATTTAGTCTGATTAAGAATTAGTAAAAGAAGGTCGTTTGTTTTTTGTTGAAGGAGAAATAGTTTATTAGCTGGTGATCTTGTATCACTATGGTTGCAAGATTCTCAGCCACTCAAGTTAAAGATAGCAGCTGTTTCACCACTTGGGCTGCTTAAAATGTTATTCCTTAGTATTGCATCCAGTGTAAAGCAGAACAGTAGAAATGCTGTTCCCTTGCAGAGTAGCTACTACATAAAACATCTCTGTTTCACAGCTTTAATACCATATAAGGAATGCAAAGAATACAGAAGCACTTACTGAAAAAAGAAGAAGGGAAATTCTATGTTCAGTTTCACCAACCATTTCTCCCCACCATAATGCAGTGAACATTTTTTGTTGAAGAAATATAGCCTGGTACACAAGAACAGGATGTTTTTCATTCCAGCTAAAATGGAGCCCTCTGACAGAGGGCTCCATAGATTTTCTAATGTATGCAAAATGAATGCGTTCTCATTCTTATCAAACCTGACGGCAACATTTAGCTTGGAAAAGGGTGTACAATCAACAGCAAACAAAAATACACCTGAAACTAAATAATTTCACATGGGATAAAATAATGTAGAGTATTTGATTCTGCTGGGTTTAAATATAGTTGGACTATTTTGTTAATAGCATATGTTTATTATTCCACTCAGTAATATATTCATTCTTTATGACTTTAAGGACTTGCTCCTTTTTATGGCAGCAAAACACTCAGTGTTCCTAACACTGTCAGCATAGCAAGTGTACAAAGTGGCATATATTTGCAGGTCAGGGTAGTGATGTTTTCTCTAGATGGTGAAGCAGATCTACGTTATGTTACCACACAAGCTTAGCTGGACCTATTTACTTTTTTCGAGTTTAAAATAGATGGCTTCCTAATGACACATTTTAGGGTCTTCTGTCAGCTCTTCTGTCAGAGCAAAGCTTTTATGCTTCCTGCTCAGGAGGAATTTCTCCATGGCATTTCAGAAAAGCATGACAGAATAAGCCATGATGGACAGAAAAGAACAGGGCAGCTTCTCAGTCATACTAAAAAACCAAAGTGCTCAGGAGCTGAGGCCATGCTCATCGAGAAAGTCTAATGACACGACGTGTCAAAGTGAATGTCCTGTTTTTTTCTGCTATTCACATTCTGCTCATAAGCCTTAAGTTCATTTGAGATCGTTAAGTATACCCAGGTGAGACTACCTCAGTAACTTCCACGATACAGTCAGAATATTTTTTCTGCTTCTTGTCTCATATTTTTCAAAAATGTCCTGCTGTGATAAGCTGAGCCAGCAATGTGCCCTGGCGGCCAAGAGGGCCAATGGCATCCTGGGGTGCATCAAAAGGAGTGTGGCCAGCAGGTCGAGGGAGGTCATCCTCCCCCTCTACTCTGCCCTGGTGAGGCCGCATCTGGAATACTGCGTCCAGTTCTGGGCTCCCCAGTTCAAGAAGGACAGGGATCTGCTGGAGAGGGTCCAGCAAAGGGCTACAAAAATGATTAGGGGATTGGAGCATCTTTCATATGAGGAGAGGCTGAGGGATTTGGGTCTCTTTAGTCTAGAGAAAAGAAGATTGAGGGGGGATCTTATTAATGCTTTCAAATACTTAAAGGGAGGATGCCAGGGGGATGGGAGCAGTCTTTTTTTCAATGGTGCCCCTTGATAGGACGAGGGGTAATGGGCACAAGCTTGAACATAGGAAGTTCCATCTTAACATGAGGAGGAACTTCTTTACTTTAAGGGTGGTGGAGCAC
>VZSZ01007830.1:71458-84839 GCA_013398815.1 Ibidorhyncha struthersii
CTTTACTTAAAGTAGGATACAGGCTTTGTTCTTCTAGAGATTAATTGGGAAACTGTCAGATATTCCTGATTTTTTATTCTCATGCTACTTCATTGCAGTTAAGTTAGAAGTAGCATAAACAGATCATAGTCACAATATCGTTAAGTGACATTTTGTTCTTCTGATACGGAGACCTTGATAAAACCTTGAAGCACACTTGCTTTCATTGATAAGAAATCAGTCAAGGTAGCAATGGTCTGGCAGATGGTGATGTCAGCAGGGATGTGAATGGAAAGACAGATACTCTTTGGGGAAACAGTCTCAAAATGTGAAAAGTATAAACCAGCTACAACAGTGGCAAAGTTCTAGCCTGATAACAGCATTGAATAGAATTAACTACAAATTTGGAAGTATCAACTGGATGAAAGGACAACAGTCTTAGACTTACTTAATGCTACAAGGCGAGCCGCTTAGGGATTTTCCACCATTAGAGGGACTTACTAAAGAGTAATTATTGGGTCAACCCAGAGTACTTCTCAGAAATATATTGGGTCAGTTACTGAATAGCAGAAAATTAACCTATCTATATTTTTTATGCTGGCTCCATGGCACCTTTCATGCAAGGTCTTCCACCCATGGAGCAAGCAGGCTGAAATCCCTGGGAGCCTTTGAACTCTTGGCTGTGCCTGGGAGCCAAGAACTGCAGGGGGAATTCCCTGGCATCCTCAAAGCCTTGCCTTGCTTCCAGGATTTTGGTTCCTGGGCCTACAGTGGGCTACAATGGGCTATCTGGAAGTCCCGAGTGACCTGGATCCTTCGTGCAGAAGCAGAAGACTTGGGTTCCTCAGACAGAGCTTCATTAATAGGGTATTTCCCCGGGCTGAATTCCACAACACACAAAAATGAGAATTTTTTTGCCAAATTGGATCAAACAAAATTGCAAAATACTGAAATAAATCCCTTGCAAACTAGAAACCCCACATTTCATCTAATTCTGTCTTTAGGAAGACTATTTTAATGGATAAGTTGTCCCACAGCTAGATGAAATTCAATTTCTGATTTTCTATTGAGCTGTTACAGATTGCAGCTAGGGAAAGTAATGCTCTGTTTAACAATGAGAGCCATTAACCCCGCAAAACATTCTAACCCAATTATTCTAACAAAACATGAAATGTATATGCCAACAGCACAGTCTAATTGGGCAAAATCAACCCATGAAAATAATTCTTTAATAAAACTGAGGACAGTGATAAAAATTATAGAGCATTAGGGCAACATACCCCATTCAGCACATATGGTTTACCCATAACCAACATTCTTTAAAAAGGAAGAAAAGTCTGTACATTGAATCTAATCTTGAAAAAAAAAGTCTGTATTTTCAGGCATTGGGCTAGGCTCCACGTACAATTTAAGAAAGGCTAAAAATTATTATATGCTTTGCAAATGTTGTTCTCATCTACATGGTGTGTCTTGTTCTGAATTCTGTGCTGAAAATAAACCACCCAACAGTCAGGAGATAAAATAAGTAACACTTATGGGATGTGAGATCACTCTCCTTATGAAACCTCCACACAGACAAATAAAAACAATGCTTTCTTTGTGGCAACTGGAAAGGTACAAATATCAGAATAACTATTGATATGTTTTAATGAAGAGCAAGAAAGTATAGTTCTTTCCAGCACTGAAAAGAGACTTTTTAAATTCAAAACCCAAATACCCACTCCTATGATTTATAGCCTAAATCCAGTTCTCATAAGCCAAGCCAAGCCAAGTAACCTGGAAGACTGCTGTTTCTGCCTAAATTGAAACAGGTACTCCTTTTTCATACATACATACATAAGTGTATTAAGCAATGTGGTCCTACTTGGCCCAGTGAGTGAACCTTCACTGTCCTGCAGATGCTTTTGAGAACACCATATTTCCTGGCTGCTTGGTGCACCAAGCAATTGGGACGCACTGCAAGTACACAGCTTAGCTGGCATGTTAGAAGAAAACATCAGGGTATCGGGATTTTAATGGTGTGCTCGACTGCATGCCCCCAAAGACTATAGGCAAAGAGTCTCTATCCAAATAGTGTCCATATTCAAAAAGAACAAGGCTCAAAAGAGCCAGTCTGGATTTATGAAGGGCAAACTGTTCTTGACCAACCTGACTGCCCTCTCGGGTGGGTTTGCTGACTCCATGAATCAGGGGAGAGCAACAGTTATTTTTTACATTCACTTTAGCCAGGCTTTCAGTATGGTCTCTCATAACATCCTCATGGCCAAGTTGAAGAGGTACAAACTGGATGAGTGGAGTACTAGGTGGGTTAAAAACTGGCTAGATTGTCACACTCAAAGGATAGTGCCAACAATTGGAAGGCCAGTTACTTGTGGCATTCCTCAGGGACTAATCCTGCAACCAATGCTGTTTAATATCTTTAACAACTCATATGATGGTATGTAGTACCTTGACAAGTTCACAAATGAGACTAAGATGTGGGGAGTAGTTGATAAACTGGAGAACAGTGCTGCTCAGACGCTCCAGCTGAGGTCAAATGGACCTCCATAACCTGAAGAAAGGAATCTCATGAAATTCAACAGACACATGCAGAGTCATGCCCATGGGATAGATGGACTAGATACTGAGTGGTCAAAAAGCTGAATGTGGCTCAGGAATGTGTCCCTGAAGTAATGAAGGCAAACTGCACATTGGGTTGCATTGGCAAAGCATAGAAAGCAGGATTGTTTTCCCATATTCAGTATTCATAAGCCCTCAACTGGACTATTACACTGAATTTCAGGTCTCCCAGTGAAAACAAGATATTGACAAACAGTAAGATGTCCACCAAGGTGGCTGGGGAACTGGAGCACAGGAGTGACTATGAGAAACTGAGACAACTGTATTTGCTCAGTCTTAAAAAGGGAAAGTTAATGGGATGATCTTCTTACTATCTTCAACTACTGTATTGGAAGGTGTAAAGCCAGACTTGCCAAGAAGCAGCAGAACACAGCAACAGGATTAAAGGTAGCAGGCTCAAGTTACAGCAAGGGAATTTCCAGTCATATACTAGAAAAAAAAAATCAAAACTATCCACTGTGGCAGGTGTCACTGGGGAATTTCTAACCTAAGAGATGTGGAGAATTTAACTGGAAAAGGTTTTGAGCAGCATGATATACCTTTGATTTTTTCCTTGCTTTTAGCAGGTGGTGGGACTAGATGGCCTCTAGAAGCACCTTCCAGCCTATGTTTTCTGTGATTTTGTACAGCAGCATCCTCAAACCACAATCCTGGTGTTACAGCCAGTGGCCTCCTGGATGGAGCAAAATTTTGTTAGTATCAGCATTTCCACCTCTCCATCCACCATCTCCACCCCACCAACTTTCACAGCCCATGTGCTGTTAGCACTTGCATGCTGCTGCCTACCTTAGCACTGCAACCGCAACCAGCTGCTCCTACCAGCCAGCCTCTGGTTCTCACATACAGACAGGACTATAAATGATGTTATTTCATCCTTTGACAGATTCCATATGGAGTTGAAGCCATTACCTGCCCAGCGTATCATCCTTCTCTTCCACTTAGCAGAGGATAGCCATTTCGAGTAGACATTCATACAACTGTGTGAACTTCCAAGCTTAAAAAAATAAAAATCCCTGAAAATAAGTCTTCACTTACCTGTAAATTGTACCTTGAATTGCAGTTGCAGTTTCTTTTCTCTTTGCTCTTAGCCCTGATGAATTTTTCTAGTCTTCTTCCTTTCCCCAAGTGTCAACAAATACAGAAATGCAGGTTGTACATGACCCAGGCAGCTTGCGCAGAATTAGTGTGCTCTCAGGGGGCTAGCTAGTTCAGTCTGTAGGTGCACCTCAGAAACACAGCTCAAAACAGTCTACATTCAGGTGTCACATTTTTAGGGGAGATAAAATGTTTGCAGTACCATAGTCCACCCAGAGCTGGAGCATGGATGTAATATTCTTCTATCTTTTCTAATAGCCTGGTAAAATGAAGTTCAGTGTTCAGAGCACTAGTACAGTAGCTACATTCTGTCAATAAAAGTCCTTCCTCTGTTACAGATTTTCTGTGTTATTTGGTCCTCTGCCTTTCATAACTGTTAGTGAGGAAGGGTAATAGGATTTCTATACCCTGTTCACATGCAGTAAATGTGCTAAATATGAGAGGGGTACTGTAGTAACATGCAATGTATATGTCCTTGGTATATATGCACTTGCTTTTTTGCTAACAGATGCTTACTAAAATATTTTTTTAACAGGTAATCCAAGTTCTATTTTAAAGTCTTTGTTTTCTCTTCTCAGAATTGAATCAAAAGCTGGATTTTTTTCACTACAGATTAACTCTCTGATCTCTGTTCTAGACATTTAATAATAATGATGATATACTACATGAAAAAATAAAGAGACATGGGAAAAGGATTTAACATTACATACACACACACACACAAAATACTGCCCTATAAAGCACTAGTTTTTATCTGAAAAGCACTATGTTTCTAAAGTGTTTTCTTATCTTGTTAGATTGTTTGGATTTTTCTTCAATTGGTAACTGTAGCACAAAGCTTATCCTCTTGTGGTGATTCAACGCTAGAAGTCTACTGGCAGTATTCATTACACGCTTCCAAACTCGATGTCAAAATCCTTACCTACATTACTGTAGTTTAAGGCTGTCCCTGGACGGTCAACTGTATGAACAAGTTGCGCTGTCACACATGCTAATATATTTTAATCTCAAAAACCTTTAAAATGATAAAATAAATCTGAAATGTGTATAAAAAAGACTTCTATTAAAGATGTAGCTGACTCATTTGGTTGCAAAAATGAAACCTTACCATCTGTATTAAGCATATAGAAATGTTATTGTGAAATATAGCAAAAACTTAAACTAAGCTGATTATCATGTGATTTGTCACCGTGGGTCTTACAGTATTTTTATAAAAGCAATCTATGAAGTAAGGCAGTAAGTCTCCCATTTCTAGCGCAAGAGGAATTTATTAGGCTGGCCTTAAAGCAGTCGTAAAAGCAAAGATTGTAAAATTAAAATCTTTTAAGTTTATATGTCATAACAACTTTTAAACGTATTTATTAGTACATACAGAATAATATTATTAATAAAAAAGTGTTCTCTGTTTTTTTCTTCATATTACATAAAATTCTGTAGCCCAAAATCAATAATCTGAGATTATACCTATGCTGGATTATCCAACAGGCTAACGGGGTATGGAAATTAATTTTGCTGTTAGATTCTTTTGTTTTATTTGCAATGATGCTGCTAAGAACAACACATAAACTGGTTAGCATCATTGTGAAAATGGAAATTAAACTTGTCTTTTACTGAACTGTTGCTCCTGTTTAAGGATTGACAACTTTGATCCTTTAAACACAGCTGGAATGCTGTACACCTAAGTGAACTTGTAATGTGTTGGCTCATTTTCAGACTTTTAGACACTATATTTCTGATTTTACTACAGCAATTCATCTCTAGGATTTCCTTATTAATTCTAATTATCTTGATTACATATAAATTTATTAATTGTAAAATGAACATTTTGCAAGTACTGTCTAAAAGAAAGGTTTTCTCTCCATTTCTTCACATTGTTAATTTGCTTTTGATTTTAAAGTTTACAGTTAATGGAAAACATCATCAAGATATTAGCAGAAAGGCACTGAACCAGCATAATCCATCTTGAGAAAACAAACTACATTTTTTCCATGATACTTGAAAAGTGTTGCAAGCAGTTTTCTAACTGCTCAGATAAAGTGAAAAAATTGGGGAAAATTCACAGTAAGAACTAATAACTAATAACTAAGATACTAATCAGGTCCCCTGTCATTGATGAAAATATCTTACAGATACCAACAAGTGTTTCCAATATTTGTGTTCAACATCTGCTTTTTATATTTGTGCTGAAATTTCTACACACAGTTTCATGTGTGAATTTATTTCTGAAATTAATCACAAAATTGAATATCCTTAACAAACTGAGTGGGAAAATCCATTTACTGAAGAGCAAGAATTGCGTCCTTAGTAAAGTAATAAGACAACAATGAAAGTTATAGATTTTGTACTGTAGATCACCAAGTTTCATTTAATCTCAACCACCAACTTCAATTTGTTTACTGTGTTGTTTACAGCAAAGAAAATATTTCAACTGACTGCCTGCTGTGCCACACAGCAATGACTGTTGCTGCCTTTCAAGAATAGCCGACACCACTATTTTACTTTGGACATAGGAAATATGGATGCAAATTCAGGGGAAGGTATTAATAATAATTCTATTCTCCCAGATTACCTCAACCAACTAAAAAGAGTTGGGTAAAAATAAATCTATAAAAATAAATTTCCATGCATTATAACAGTTACATTCACACAGCCTATTACCCAAAGATTTTGGAATAGCTAACTGGATGTCCTTGAGTGTTAATACTCCTGTTCCGTATGATACAACAGATTTCAGATTTATTGCATTTTTCCTGACATTTAGCATTATACTTTGCGGGCCACTACCTTCTGCATATGTCAGATATTGTCAGCTTTCCACTTGATTTGATGGCATGTAATTGAATAGGACATGACTTGAAGTGGTAGTGTTTTTCAGCCAAAGTTTTTATAAATGTAGTTATTCATCTGTAAGTAAATGGACTCTTATAACTAGATATAAAATTTTCACATATTGTGAATAGCTTAAGTCTTATTTCTAATGCAGCTGCCTCTCTTTTCCCATCCTTTCCTGAAGATGTCACCATCCACAGCTCAGGCTGTGTGATGATTTCCCAGCTGAAGTCTCTGTAAAGCCTCTTGTACCACAGCCTAACGAACATAAACATCACTGACCAGTGTAAGCAGAGTGCTAAACAACACAAATACTCACTTATACCAAGGTCGGGTCGGTGTGTTACTGTGTTTTGTATTCCTAACACGAAATTAGGATTTGTGTGTGAATCTGTGTTAAAACTAATATTTTAAATGATTTCAATATAGCATTCTTCCAAGAGCAGTGACAGTTGTTAGTAGTGTATATTCTGTCACTGAGAATAATCCCAGAAGAGTATATTGCTAACTTGGGTCGTTCACCCCATACACAAATTATGTTCTTCCCTGTGGTGGGACATGTCAACTACATGCCATGTTGGGCAGAAATAAGAATCTAAATTTAGGAAGACAATTTTTCTAGTCAGATACAATTACCCCATCTACAATTTGTCCCTAACTAATCAGTGCAAAAATCTCATTTTCTGTTAAGTGTCATGGGGTCTGCTTTTTTTTTCTTTATTCTGATTTTGTAAAAGATATTTTGCATATTATCTTGATAATGGTTCTGGCAATAGTACTATCCCACATCAGAGCCAGAACATCAAACCTATATTAACCTAGGCAGAAAATAGTCACCTAAGTTACCAATACTGTTCCTGATTATCAGTTAATGAACCTTAGAAAAATATTTATGAAACAACTCCTCAATTAATTTTAAAATATTTTACAAGTATTTTTCCCCTAAACACTCAAAATACTGCTTTTAGAAGAGTTGTATCTGGATGTTATACTGTTTTGTAATCTGAATCATTGGCCAGAAAGTCTGAATTAAATGATGGGTTTGATTTATACTTCAAGGTGACATCTCAAACAGTAGATATTTCAGCAAAGTCGGATATTACCAAACTTGGAAAAAGCAATTTCCTTCTCCTTAGACACTCAAGTAGCAGTGAATAAAAAAACAACGACCCTCTGAGGTCTCAGAGAAGGTTCTGCACATTCATCTTCCTGACTGATTTCTGCAAATCTCAGCTTTATAGTTACATACAAATGTAGAATATGATCTGACAATGTATCCTTCTGATATAGGCAGAACACCACTGTGGATGTTAGTAAAAAACTATAACTCTTCCAAAAAGAAATCATACAGAAATAAAAAAAACCCCAACTTTGAAATAAATATTCTTCTGCATCTTTAGGTACCAATACGATCTTATGTAAAATACATAACAGGTTGCCGGTCTTTCATTTATGTTGAGGAGATGATGGTACAACTCCTGCTTTCTCTTAAAGTCTTAGACAATACATTTATATCTGTAGACAAAATTGTCCTTCTAATAGACACACTACTTTTTCATGGCAAACTGACTTTCAAAGATGCTAGATAATTACATTTAATAGCCCACTGTAATTACATATAAGCCACAGAAAACTGATTTTAATAGGAACAGATAACAAATTTATGTATTTTTATCACTCTCTCTAAAGAAAAAAAAGAAAACCATTCACAAAATTGACAGTCTTTAATCTGCAACATTATATGCTGCATTGTTTAATATAGTCTCCAGTGAAGTGGTATACATCTGAAAGTATCACATTTTGTGTTTGTATGCACATGTTAATTCAAACATGGAAGACATGTATAGAGCTGAACCAACTCCATTGAATTTAAGATTTATACTTTTCAAGTTCACCAGGAGTTTTTCTTTAAAGGAGAGAAAAAAGAAAGTGTAAATCCAGCCAGTTAAATCTTTATTTTTCCAGTCACCAGAAATAAAACAGAATTAAAAAAAAAAAACAAAAAAGATTAATGTCCTCAAACTCCATTGGGATCTTCCCTGTAAGCATATTTCCCCATCCCAGAACATTTTAAAGATGGTAAGGAACAAAATTATGAAAAAAAATATGTTAAGAAAAACCTAAGCCACCCAGTTATCAACCATCTTGACAGACGATGAACTCTTTAGATAGGTTGTTTTGTTGCTTTTTCAGGGTTGGGTATTTTTGCAATGGATCTATCATGATTAATCTCCCTTTGAGATTGCTTGCTATAGTAATCATATTGCCCATATGGCATTAAAGTAATTTATAGAGTACTAAGATTCTTATTCGACCATGCTTCAGATTTCTCGTAAAATAAATCTGCCATCATTTTGCTGGCAAACACATTTTGTTTCATAAAATGACTAAAGCCAGCTTATTTTTCCTCATATCTGGAAATATAGAAGATAACAAAAAAATCCTGAGAAGTAATCTTATGCCAGATACACTTCTTCTCTGTGCAGATGATGAATTGAAAGATAAAAAATGCTGTGAAACACAATTCTTCCTGCCGACACTGTTGTTTATGTGGCAACCTCTGTTGCCAGGTGTGGCTTTTTCTCCTACATCACAGTAACTATATCCAAATGCCTGAAAAAGTCCTTAATCAGTCTGAACTGAGATTTCAAGTGTATATCCTAATGTTTTTAAGAGGCTGGTATTTTTTTTAAAGTAGAGCTCACAGAAAAGGACAAACAAACCTTAGTATTATAATGTCCAAATGTTAATGTTTTGACTTTCTAGAATATGTTTTTACGTCAACTTTTAGATAAAAGGTGCAAGGATAAGAGAGAATAGGTTATATTAATGGTTACATAGCGGTTGCAGTTTTGCTTGTTGGATCATGTATGTTTAGCAGGATAAGTGAAAGAAAGAATATTTAGAATGCTGATCTTACTTGATAAAGCACAAAAAGCCATGAGAAAGTGGTAGACGATGTTTTTTTTTCTGCCACATATGAAGCAATATTAACAGAGTAATTATAATGCCTGAATAAAGGAACCTTGTCTATATTATTTTTTCCCAGAATATTTAGCCGTAACAATGAGTGAAGAAAAAAGGAAAAAAAAAATAAGAGCTGTTACAAGGATGTTCCAGGAAAAACTAGTCTTCTCCTTAGCTGAGGGGAATACAAAAGGGCAAAACCTAAACAATATGCAAACTGTTTTAAAGAAAAAACAGCATTAAGAATACCAGTCTTAGGGTTGCATTTCTGTCTGTCTTTATTTTGTATTTAGCAGCGTCTAAACTATACTGGGTGATAATCCCCCTGGCAGTTCAGGTTAGCATTTTTGAGAGGATAAAAGAAGGTAAAACACACCTATCTTAAACTCAGTATTTATAATGACAGTCCTCTTCATAATGAATCAAAATAGCATACATAACATGTAAAGGTAACAGCCTCTAGCTAAAAATATACGTAACCTCAGAAATATATTTAAAGCATAACCACTGACCACAACATCTGGAGTTAATATACTCTCCAGTCACTCCACCACATTTTTTTAAAGTCACTAATCCTCCTGGTGGTGTCTTCTCCTGCTTCATACACCTGCTACTGTGTCCTATTGCAACCGCTTTGTATATTGTGCATTACGATACTGTATCTATTTAATCACCACCATTTTTCCTACCAGTAGTAGTATTAGTGTAACGGTATGCCTGTTGTAAAGCAGTGCATTAGAGGGACAGTATTAGTCTGTATCTGTGCCAGGACAACTATGACATATCCTCAGTGATTTTGATAGATCACAGACGCAACAGAAAATCAGACTGGTGAGGGCTATCAGGATGTGTCTGAGAGCCAAGTCAGCAAAGTCATAAGTATGCATGTATCTCTGGTCAGTGAGTGTTTTCCCCCACCAGTCAACTATGATGAGGGTAAAAGGATACAGATCCCTCAGTCAGTGTCAGCACTCGCTCTCCCCTTGGGTGCTTCCCTGCTCAGACTACTGAAAAATTTGCAAAAACAGGTGTGCAACAGAGTTTATTCTCTTCTTCTTCACTTACTAGCACAGTTGAAATCTATTATGGCTCTTGCCATATGGCTCTTCTATACTAGTCCAAACTGTTTTTTCATCTCAGCATAAATCAGGCTAGATGTCCTGTTACTCCCATTGTTCTCTGGATCTCTTCAAATGGTCTGCACATTTCTCAATCTGGAGCCGAAGGTGGAGACAATACTTTGAGGTTCCACTAGTTGGCTGAAGTCTTTTTTTTTCCCCCCTAAAAATTCATTGTCTTTATTTTGCTTATCTTCTTCATTATTCACAATCACTTTCACCCATACTGTCTTCTACTGCCTAACTCTCCATCATTTATTCCCTATTGACTGACAGTAATAAATTGCCACCAATCCTTTCCAAGACTTGCTGGACTGAAGTATTTTGCTGTATTTTTCTCAGCCAGCTTTTAGATTGCTAAAGTCTCCCATATTTGCTGGAGGCAAGCCATTATAATATCTTAAGTTTTAAAAACACTGCTCTCCTTACTCTTCCCACTTCATTCCTTAACTGAAAAGGTCTAAAATCACTCAAAATGACTAAAAAGAAGTCTTGTTTTAATGTAATATCTGTTTAAAGATGTTCTTGCATGTATAAATTATTAATACTCACAAGCAGATTATAAACAAAACAAAAAATGCACATAGTAACTACAAAATTCTAATGTATGGAAAGAGTACCATTGGTGAACGTATCTCAAAGTTTGTGTGATAAATCTTAGACGTATTGTTTGATTTTGAAACAAAATAATCACTTGCAAAGAGAAACGTTTTAACTAATTATAAGGTCCAATTTTGTTTTACCCTTTTCCACTAATTGAACCTTTATTTTGCATCCCATCTGCACAAACACCGGAGAAATCTCTAATTATAGCTTTTTAAAATTATTATTATAAAGAAAATGAATGAACATGAATATCAAAAAGAGAGATTAGTATACATCACTCCATTTGTACAGGCATTATTTACTTTTAAGCAGGATATAATTTTCCAGGATTTTAAAAAACTGGGGTAATTGGCGAAGATTTAATAATTCATGCTACTCACAAAGCCAATGAAAATAACACGGCTGTTGAAATGTGGACATCTGTTTGCTGTTTGTACTAGGCTGGGACCTTTGACTCAGTCTGTATAGGTTACTAATAACCAGAAGACATCCCGTACCTCCAGCCTTCAAATCCGAATGATTTATGGGTAAAGTTCCCTGAAACCCAGTCCCCTCAGTCAGCATTCAGTTCCAGAAGGTTCATTTTAAAATGCCATATTCAGAAGACACCTCTCCGCTCTAATTCACATTCCACAAATGCAAAAAATGTTTAAATCTTTTCCCCAAAATTCCATCAAATATGAACAATTTCACTTAATGTTTGATATGTTTCTTCCAGTATTACTTCCTAGGTCAGATTTTGTTCTAGTTTAACCTGTGCAAATCCAGAATAGTGTCACTGATTTGAGCAAGAACAGATGCGTCTCCTCTGTCTGTGTCTCTGATACATTTGTGAATTCCTGTGTTGTTAATCTCTGCACATTGGTGTCTTTCCTGCCTGTGTAAATCCACTCGTCACATGGTGCATTCTGCCTTTCTTGTGCTGGCATTTCTTAAAGTACTCGATATGCTTTTTGAGCAAAAGCCTGCCTCGTGGTCGCATTCCATATGCTTGCACTTACTGCTTTTAACCTAAGGGGAACAATCATGACTGCAGCATTTGGTGCTGGAACCGTGAATGGTACATTCCTTTTTGGCATTCATCTAATCTAAGCAGACATCAATGGGTTTCAGAAACTCTAATTGTTTGGTCAGGCACTTTGGGAAGAGCGAAGAGCACTATTTTCCTTCCATTCAGGCTGCCAACCTACCTTTTCTCTTATACAAATAAATGTTCTTTAAAACAAACACTTAAAAAACAATTTATGAGAATTAGTCTCAAAAAAAAAAAAAAAAGGAACATTCCTTAAAAATCTGATCAGAGTAGACAGGGAACAAATAATACTTGTCAGTAATCCCTCCAGATTTACACTACACCTTTGTTTTTTTAACAATAAGGTAATTACATAGCGATGTGGTCTTCAAGCCCATTCTCTCTCCACTGGAGAGAAAGCACTAGACTGAAACAGAAAACCTGAATTACGTCTGACCATTTACTGGTTTGTAATCCTTAACCAAGTTTTTATGCGAGATTTTTCCTGTGTGCTAATTAACACAAAGTTTCTTGTTAGTCTGTTGATGTAAAAAGTCATACAAAAGTATTATGTGTGCGTATCTCAGTCAATTATGTCAACAGAAATTGCATGTATCTGATCCTCTTATTATTCAAAAAGAAGATAACAAATGGAAGAAATTCAGAATATAATTTTCATTGAAGGTCATCAGTTACTCTTATTCTCAGAAAGATGACCCATTCAGATTCATCTATTTTTTCTCTTTGAAAGCTTTCTGGATATGTCAAAAAACACTGAAAGCTTTCCCAGTAGATCTCGGAAATTCTTCTTTTGCTAGTTGGAGATACAGCATATCCAAAAATCAGATGAACTGAGCTGTTCCCACTAATTTGAGGGATTTCTATTTCTAATCCTGGCCAAAGTCATAAGATAGGAGAAGTGGAATAGTACCTATTTGTTCATTTATTTCATAGAATCATAGATTCGTAGAGTTGTTGAGGTTGGAAGGGACCTTTAAGATTATCTAGTCCAACCATTACACTAACCTGACAAAAACCACTTCTAAACCATATCCCCAAGTACCTTTTCTACCCTTTTTTGAAACACCTCCAGGGATGGCAAATCCACCACCTCCATGGGCAGCCTATTCCAATGTTGGATAACCCTTTCAGTGAA
>VZSZ01007830.1:84895-109418 GCA_013398815.1 Ibidorhyncha struthersii
TTCCTCATAAGACTTGTCCTCCAGACCCCTCACAAGCTTTGTTGCCCTTCTCTGGACACGCTCCAGCACCTCAATGTCTTTCTTGTAGTGAGAGGCCCAGAACTGAACACAGTACTCGAGATGCAATCTCACCAGTGCTGAGTACAGGGGGATGATCACTTCCCGAGTCCTGCTCACCACACTATTCCTGATACAGGCCAGGATGCTGTTGGCCTTTTTGACCACCTGGGCACACTGCCGGCTTCATATTCAGCCAGCTGTCCACCAACACCCCCAGGTCATTCTCCACCAGGCAGCTTTCGAGCCACTCCGCCCCGAGCCTGTAGTGCTGCATGGGGTTGTTGTGACCCAAGTGCAGCACCCGGCACTTGGCCTTGTTGAACCTCATACCATTGGCCTCGGCCCATCAGTCCCACCTGTCCAGATCCCTCTGTAGGGGCATTTCAACACAGCCTGTCTTCATCAAAAATCAAATGAGCTACTCGTCACTCAGTGCATATGTCCAGTCAATGAGCAAATCTAAGCCAAAGCCTAATGAACTTAATTTGCTCTATTTTCTTCCTAAATTTTCTCAAGGATTGAACATCTATTCTTTATATTTCAAAGATGCTAATGGGAATATTGTCTCTTTTCCCACAGGTGGTGGATTAAAAGCAAAATCGATAGACACACCAGCATCCCCTGGAGCTAACTTTTACTCTTCAATTGCTTGCTTTCTCTCTCACACCATGATGCAATTAAAACCTTTTGTCAATTTAGTCTTGCCCCCAGTAAGCACAGACGATCATGTCAGTGAAAGTAAAAGTCACTGGTTTATGTACCGAATTATTGCTCCTTTCAAGACTGAGATGGGAACTCCAAAATTATTTCACAGGAAAGCCAGCTTTAAATGAATGAAAAGCATTCTTGAGCATTTCCTCTTTAAATTTCAAAGATAAAACCAACCACTGGAGATCTTTTCTTTTAAAAAGAAAATCTGCTGCAAGAATACATAAATTATGTCATACCTTATAGACTAAACAAAACTTCACGTCCACAGCCCAAAGCAATTTTTCTAACCTCTAGGTCAGTGTCTACACTGGTACAAGTGGTGATGAATCCAATTACCTTAGACCTGTGAAAATGAAGTTTCCTACAGCCTCCAAAACAATGGTGGGGTGGTAGTGTGTGATGGATGTTAGGGTGAAGACTGCAGCCAGAGGCATCTGCTCCCTGGGGTGGGATTGAGCTCCATGTCAGCTCTGATGCATGTAGCAGTGCCTGGCATGCTCAGTGTGAGCTGCCAGCTAACTGCCTGTGCCAGTGTAGGGGTCTGTACTGGAACCCAACGTATGTGACCTGCAAGAAACCAAATTTAGAGGAACTGAGGAGGTACTGCAGATTTCTTCTCAAGCAAACTCAAAGGACTAGGAGTACAGCCCTTCCATGCTCCCCCTGCATCTCCTGTGGATTTCTCTGTGGTGGTATCATCACTATGGTGGAGCTGCAGTCATTATCAACAGCTGAGGGGCTTAGCAAATTAAGTTGGAGGGACAGAGTTGTTCTATTTTGACACTGGAATATTTTGAAATGAGAGCATGAGAACCAAAGGGGTGAATTCTGATGTGTCCAGAGGGAACAGGTTTTCACCCTGTGTTAAAAGTTTGGAAGAGATGATAGGTTTCGAAAAATTGGCAGCTATTCTATAAAACTGCACTAAGAGAACATAGAGGAATTAATTTTCAGTTCATATGTTCTGTAAGTTTCCTGCATCTTCAAGAACAAAAGAGTTGTTCTAGTTTGGTACGTAAGGAATTTGGACACATGGGTATTCGTCATTTTGTTAAAGATCAAACAAAGTTTGAGTTAGAAAAAGGAAAACATTTCCTAAAAGTCCTCTTTTGTAACTTACTTACAGATTTATCTTTCTCTTGGTTTGGTAGTTTTCCATACTGAAAAAAATCAACATATATAACACCACAGAGTCCAAAAACCTTCTGTTTGTTAGCACACGAAGTCCATTGTTACCACACCAAATACAGTGTTCTTGAAAACAAGCTGGAAAACACAGGAACAAATCTATTGCAAACTAAACCAAGAATGAGCTTGGTCTCTGACATTAAGAAAAAATTGAACTTGCACATACTTCCATGTATTTGAAACTTAAAATACAAGAAGCTCAAGCTGTTCCTATTCAGGCTTCTGGTTTGTGTTCTAAAATACCAATTTTAGTGACATTTCAGACTGTAAAGCATATTTGTGTGGGAAATGGATGACTAATGCTGTCTCTACAAATGATTGGTAATTTTTTCTGTTGAACTTCAAATTCTAATTATCACTGAATGCACTTTAAAAATCTCTTGCTGAAATAGTCCTAATACGAAAGTTTTTTCCTAAACCAACTCAAATTAAAAGACCCAGTAGAAGAGTATGCATTTCAAGTTTCTGAGGAAACACAACTGACAGGCTAAAGAAATCACAATAAACAGAATAGTTATAACTGCTAGTTTGTATTTAAAATATATTATCTCATATCTTATTGCTTTCTTGACTGCAATGCAACATTGATTTTTTTAATTAAATAATCTAACTTCCATAAGAAGTTTAAAGTGGTGGTGTGTAACCTAAATGACCCAACAATGTTTAGACTATGGTAACTTCTGTAGATGCAGAGATGCAGAGCTGTAGCTAAAAACACAGCCAATGGAGGTCATACAATGAAGCTAAAGTGTATTACTTCCCAGTCACATACTTTTTTAATCTTCTCATATCACCATACTAGCCCTCAATAAACAAATCTCACTTACTTACACCACTGGACTAACATACCAAATATACTTATCCCACATCATCAGCTTTTGACCCACAACATCGATTTTGACCTGGTCTGGACTAGACTTACTGGTGGGAGAAACAGTGGAGATGTGGATCCACTGGTTTGATCAGTGAATACTAGAAGTGCCTTTTGTATTCAAGAAATATTTCACTTAAGTACAGACATATTCTTTACATGTTAATTGTTGACCAGATATGTTCTTGTTCTTTTTAGTAGCTGCTGCGTTACTTCTGTGCAAGACATTTACCTCTGCACCTATTGAGGTACCTACTAAACTCTATTTCCACAAATTTATAGATGGGCCATAAATGTTAACCAGAAGCCATCAGTGTTGCTACTGCTGCTATGACAATCACAGTCCAGGCAGTGTTTGCCAGTGCAGAAATGATTGCCCATGCTCTATGTCCCTACTCCCATCTGCTGCACAGGAGGGAACCCCAAGACCTGTGTCCTGGGACACTGCTGGCCCCAGGGTCTGCTCTTCCCCCCTTACTCAGATAAGGCAGCAGCTACTTCTAAAGGAGGGAGAAAACACATGAATGCCTCTTGCTTTTTTCTCTGATCTATAAACCTTTTCCAGCAGACAAAGGAGTGCTTTGGCTGCAGCAAAGGCAGCCTGGCTGGCTGCTCTTCCCACGGAAAGAAGAGGCAAGGGAAAGCAGCCAAACAGAGGCGCTGCAGCTTCTTTCCCCACCCCTGCCTGTCCCTCATCCCCTCATTTCAGTAATAAAATTTTGTGTTTGCATCCATCTGGCTTTGATGGTATTTTCCAGTTCTGCAATCTGCGCACGCTTTATGTGCTGTTACATAACTAACAGGATTTTTTTTAAATTATTTTTTGCACGGGAATGATTTAACAGAGTTACTGTATCCCTCTGATTACTGGACTTGTCAAATTATTTTGAAACATTTGTTAGTAAATAATTAATTAAAATGGTCCTCTACCATAGTGGGATTACTTGGTTGCTTTTGTAAAATAGCATCTTTGGCCACCAGGTAAGCAAAAGACTGTGAAATGATTAGGTGTTGCTCAAACTTTCAGAATGAAGCTAACCTGAAATCCAGATTTGAGTTTGAAAAGAAACAAGAGAGCGACCATGGACAAACATGGGTTCTGACTGATGAGAAGCTGAACATGAGCCGGCAATGTGCGATTGCAGCCCAGAAAGCCAACCGTATCCTGGGCTGCATCAGAAGTGTTGCCAGCAGGTCAAGGGAGGTGATTCTGCCCCTCTGCTCTGCTCTGGTGAGACCCCATCTGGACTACTGCATCCAGCTCTGAAGCCCCCATCATTGGAAAGACATGGACCTGTTGGAGCAGGCCTAGAGGAGGGCCACAAAGATGATCAGAGGGCTGGAGCACCTCTCCTACGAGGACAGGCTGAGAGAGTTGGGGTTGTCCATCCTGGAGAAGAGAAGACTGCTGGGACAGCTTATAGTGGCCTTCCAGTACCTAAAGTGGGCCTACAGGAAAGTTGGGGAGGGACTTTTTACAAGGGCAAGTAGTGATAGGATGAGGGGCAATGGCTTTAAACTGGAAGAAGGTAGATTTAGATTGGATATTAGGAAGAAATTTTTCACTCTGAGGATGGTGAGGTGCTGGAACGGATTTCCCAGAGAAGTTGTGGAGGCCCCATCTCTGGAGGTGTTTAAGGCCAGGCTGGATGGGGCTTTGAGCACCCTGGTCTAGTGGGAGGTGTCCCTGCCCATGGCAGGGTGGTTGGAACTAGATGATCTTCAAGATCCCTTTCAACCTAAACCATTCTATGATTCTATGAAATGTGGTTTTGGCAACAAAAAGGGAGGGCAGAATTTAAAATTGTTTCATTTACCCCAACCTGGTTTTTAATGTTCATATTGACTACTGTTTGCTCTGAGTGATTGTTCTGTGACCTAATGGATTTTATTATCAGGATAATTCCAAATATATGTAGTTGAATTTTTTCCTGCTCTATTTCATCCTTCCTAAATATTACCACTGAAATTATACATATTCACCTTCCCTTCATATTCAGCATCCCCAGACAAGCCACTGTCAATAATCCTGCCTCTTTCTTCTAACACAGTCCTTCACTTTTTGCTGGTATGTGAACGTGCTCTTCACAGAGCCATATATAAAGAGATTATTTGGACACTTACAGATGTGCTTCTACAAAACTACCTTGCTCTCCCTTGCTGCTATATTAGACTTTGTTGTTCCAGTCAGTTCTTAATTTCATTGTAAAAGGAAAGCCTTGATCAGTGTGAAGTTTGTGGAAGGAAACAACCTGGTGTTCTTGCTGCAGGGTGGTCATGGCTGTAGATTTATCTCCTCTCATTGAGGAAAATGACTGCTTCTTCCCATGTGCTGGGAAACAGGACAGTACTCGCCCTTCTCCTCCCTGCTGCCTAATTTTCAGCTGAGGTAACTGCTTAGTCACTTTCCTGTTTTTTGCAGATGCTTTCTGTAAGTGCTATCTGCTTAACGTGGGGAAAGGATGGATAGTGTTATTGAACATCTGTCAGAAGTTTCCTCTTTTGAAGAACTGAGACTCCATTGGACTAAAGAGAAAAGAAAACAGAGCTAAAATCCTGTGGTTAGAGAGTGTGTTCTCCTACATAGGCATATAAATTAGCCAACCAGTGTAGAGCTGTTTTTATAAGGAGTTACAGATTCGGCTAGATCACTGAGTGAGCAGCAATTGCTCTCCTTGTGTAACCTACTGTTGTGACGTCCATAACAGCAGTGTTCATTAGTGAAGGTCAGTGTGAACACTGAATTTTGATTTTTCCTTTGAAAATACTTTTAGGAGTCCTCACTGATCACAGAATTTCCTGAGAAATAGTAAGTTCATGTAAAATCTGCTGACATTCCCATTTCCCGCCCCATCCTCCCAAATTATATTACTTCTACCTCTTCATTACAATGATCCAACTGCGCAGGGGACAGGTGGTCCACAGGTAAAATCTGGAAATAAATTCATATGTCTAAGCATACAATGCAATTGTATTGTGATTCTAAGAGTGCCTAACCTTGAATAAATTTGTAAACAGGCTGACAGTCTATTTTTAAGGACCAAGCTGACCAGCAGCAGGAACTGAACCAAATAAGGAAGGGAAATACCAGAGGCAAAGGGTCTTTACAACACCACTGAGTAAAAGCTGCTCTAAAGCAGATATATGTCAGAGTGATTGGCACCTGAATGCTCTCCATATCTCTCTCTGAAAGCTAATGAAAAATGATCCTTCTATTCTTATATACTGTAAAAAATATTTGCCATACACCCCTTATGGAAAAACACCACTTCTGCTTCTTTATTTCCTGGGGATTTTTTTACTGAAATGAATACAAATACAATGACAGCTTCCATGTGACAGACACTGCCATCCACAGCTTTCAGAGCATCATGATGGAGATGTACTTGTAGGATCCATTGTGGGCCATTTCTTGTCATCTAAATGACGAATAAATACATCTGACTGCATAGCAAATTCTCATTTGCATTTCATTTCCATTATGATTTTCGGTAAGTCCACTATGACTCATTATAAAAATTAGTGTTTGACCAAGGTAAACTATATGAAACAGAAGAGGATTACTTAATGTTTTTTCTAAACCCCATATTCCTCTAGCTAATGTAAAGAGTCTGTATCCTTCACAAGGACCATCCACGTACATACTTTCAAAGGTCCTCAAGCTCTGCTCTCCCTCTCTTTACAGTTTTAGTGGAGTTGGACTTTAGACACCATCGACGACATGAAATAAACTGTATTAATTAGAAAATGTACACAGAATGTGGGTGGGACATGCCAGTTAAAAAGCCAGTTAAAATGCCAGTGAACTAAATGTGACAAGCATGTATTCACAACTTTGAATAAGGGTGTGTTAACAAAGAAAATATTTTCCAGTGGGAAAAAGGAGAAGTAACCAATGATAAAAAATTCAGAGGCAGGCAAATTTTGTGACAGTTGTGGTGTTTCTATGATAGGGTGAATATCTGTACAACAATTACTGAATATATTGTGCAAACCCCAGGACACTGACTTGGCACATCCACTATTCCACAATAGGTTGTGTCAGAATCAACACTAAGCGTAGTAAATGATGCTGTATTTGAAGAAAAAAAATAAATAAAAGGCATTACTAGGAGTTCTGGGGTGTCTTTTACTAAAATTAAATTTATCTCCAATTATTGTCTCCAAAGTTTATGTCCAATTACGTTGCAGTGATATGAAGTTTGCATTCAGTACTCAAAATTTCATCACTGGCTCAAAAGCCTACCAATGTGCCTGAGTATTCAAGTTTGTGTGTTGATCCCTCCTTCTGTCGAGTGTGAATCATTGCTTGCACACAGAAATTATTATTTAACTGAACAAGTATTACCACATCTTCTGAACTGCAGAAGCGTTAAAGTATTATATTTGACTTTTTTTTTTGCCACAGGTGGTAATACAATATGCAGTAGTAGAGAATTTCATAAAAACATCAGGAATTTGGTAGAAATGAGGAGGAATACCAAGACCCATATAGTAAATTTCAATTTTGCACAAGCATCAAATTTTATCTGTCATTTTTTTCAAGTAAGTAATAAAATATAGCTGAGCTTCCAGAACTGTTGTGCATATTGAAGGCCAAAAGAAACAACCACTGATAATCTGTGTTTTATGAAGTAGATTGCTTCGAAAGTGTAGGTGTTTGCCACAGTATAATAAAAGAAATGTGAACATTAGATAAGATAACACTGCTCCAGTTCTCTCAGGACTTCTCAGGAGTCTGATTTGTATAGCTGAAGACTTTAGGACACTGTTTAAGATGTGAGAATCTATTTTGATCTAGAGAATTACATTTACAACTTTTAATAAATACATATTTAGTATAGTTATGAAAAAAACACAATGCAGGCATCAACAAGGCTTCTTCCAAACTTGTGTTTCCATTTAAAACTTTATTTTATATGTTCAGTACACCACCGAAAACATAGAAATTTATAGGCACAAATGACTTCATATCCAGAGTTTTTGAATAAAATATTTGCTAATGAAATCACAACAACACATTTTGTGATAACTATATATCTTAATATTTCATATATACATATAAAAGTCATGCATGGTAAAGAGTCATTTTGTCTAGACCATGTTTTCTGGGTGCTAAAATTCACTGTAGATCTTACATGTTTTAAATATGTCATGTTTTTTCTGGACATTTTAAAGAGTTTATTATACGGATATCACATTCCCAAATAAAACACAAAATGTAATAAAGCTTTATATTTTCATTATTTACCTTACAGTTTTTTCCCTGTATTAAAAAAAATAATTGTATAAGTAATAGCAAAACAAATGTTTTAAACTAGCTCACAAGTATGTAAGATATGTAAAATCTAGTAGTATAAACTAAGATGACAATGAAAGGGTATAAAATATGTTCTCTTTTGAGTCTGTGGTCCATGAGTAATATTGCTTCTGTACTGGCCTTGCTTTGATACATGCAAGTCCATGAAATAATTCATGGCTTATTATCTAGCAGGTAAGGAATCAACTGGGAATTAAAATAAATGGTCCTTAAGCCAACTGGCAGCTACTTATTTTATTTCCACCTTTGCCATACAAATACTCTTTTCTTGCTATGAGGCACAAACAAAAAAGGTCCAGGGCCAAATTTCAGCCTGTACTATCCTTGCTGTCATAACCTTTTCAGTCTAATTCAGATCCCCCATATTCTCTTTCTGCAAGATTCCTTATTATGTAAATAATTCTACCTGTTTAATAATGTTAAAAAGATCTTTGTCTATACACAGCCTTTTTTCTCTGAGTGTTTATCATTATTCCATGCTGGCTGCTTAGGTGTGTGCCATGCATGATGACTTTTGGCAATGGCATGTTAGCATTAGCAGGAGACCTCTTTACTGCTGACCTCTGAATGTAACCCATTACTTCTTAAGTGTGATCATTGTTTTGATTTTCCGGTTTTGTTAGCGGAATCCAATGCTGTGAAGATGAGTATAGTCAGCCACTTGCTTACAAACGAAGTAGATGTACAAACATATATAAAAGTCTTACTAAACATAGCGCTCTTAAATGTTTTGCATCCCTGACCTGGAAATACTGCTTGCTCTATTGACAGACAGACAAGAAAAAGATGCACTTAGCTGTATAAGCCATAATAGGTTTCTATGTGTGATTCAGAAACTATTGAAGAATGTGAAGAGGCAGTCTGATCAAATGCAGAGCGAGCACTGGACTGGGACTGAGGAGATCTGCTTTTTTTTCCCGGGTCTGCCACTAGCCTGCTGCGTAACTTATGTGCAGTTGTTTCCTCTCTTCATGTATCAGTTTCACCACCTGGGAAGTTAAGATAATGATGCTGTCCTTTTTGTAAAGTGCTTTGAGATTTATGGAGAATAGGCATCGTGTAAGACCCAGGAATTTATTGTTAAGGAAGAGCCTTAATTTTTTTTCATGCTCTCTCCAGTTTTGTCTTCTAATGCAATAAAGTAAACCCACATAATTCTGTCTTCATTTAAATCAGTAGGAGTTTTATGCTTGATTTTAATGGTGCCGGAATTTCTTCTGAGTGAATGACAAAAGTTGTGCTCCTTTCTAGACAGTGCTAATAGCAGTTCTTGCCCAAAGAAATGTATGCTATCACTCTTCCTGTAAAACATCTGCACTTTTGTTTGAAAGGTGGAAGGGAAGCAAGCAATAGCTCCGAGAGCAACAAGGTAACACTTTTTAATGCAATACCTCATTTGAACAGCTCCTAGAAAATATTTATAATGCAACAGCATGCATCCTAATAATACTAGTACCTGACTGCGTTTTCCCATAATATAATTTTGACATAAACATTTACCAAAAATATGGAGGTTTGTTTTTATTATTTCAAAGCAGTTCCTAAAGTGCAAATTGTAGCTTATTCAATTTTGATGTGTCCTTTAAAAAATGTATGTGCTTCTTTTATCTTAGATGGTCTTTGTTATCAGTAGGATACATACTTTACTCACTGATATTAGTTTTTAGAAAAGCTTTGAAGAGATCCAGAAAAGCTCACATTTTGTACACTTTTTCCCCTTCCAAATGTTTTGAGAAGAGCAGTTTCCCCTGGCAGAGTGGTTTAAACCATTTTTTTTCTATTCTGAACTTTGTATTGCATTGTAACACAGTACTGGTTACAACTCAATATGCCAAACCCTGTAGTATTTATCCCAGCAAGTCTTCTAGAGACTCTCGTGGGCCCTAACACCAGGCATAGGATTTGGTTCTACAGTCACAGCAGTTCAAATCATGAGTTTAAATGGTAAATATAAAACCCTTCAGACAATATAAAGGTGATAGATCCAGTAGTGCATGAATGCAAAACTATTCTAGTTGGAGTACAGTAATGTAAAGAAGTTTCACTCAGCTAATCTGGTAATTTGAATAAAAACTTTGTATACAACATTGACCCCTCTCCAAGGGTACCACCAGTTCAACAGACTTTCCATTCATCATCACATGAATACATCACACCCTGTGTTCATTTGACTATCAGCAGCATTTGAAATGAGCCTCTCCCATAGAGGCTTTTGTAGGGGACTCCCCAGCCAGTCCTCCCTGGTGAAGCTTTCTGTTTGTTTATGTACGATTTTTTATAAAATCTGACATTCTCCACAGGCAAACATCTGCTCTTCTGAAACACATTGGGGTCAGAAGCCCAGGTCATTCTTGAAGTGACGGGTCCAGAAAAGGAGGTCACCTCCATCTCTCTTACAGGGGCTGCTTTTCCTCATCCTTCAGTTCAAATACTGCATCATACTAGAAAGAAATCTCATGCTTGGGCAGGAGAGGGTAGAGAAGAATATCTGTTCCTTTTAACTATTTTATCCCCACACTTCCTTTTAGGATGAAAGAGTTTGTTTATTTGGCAGATCCAAGACTACCTTATGGAAGCTGCCCTACCAGTTAGTAACGAAAAATGCACAAAAATTGTTTGTTCACAGCATTCTTAAAAGGCGTGATAACACCATCCAGCATGCATTGATATGTTCCAGGTTCCTTCATGGCCATTTCTTTGTTTTACTTCTAATATTATAGGTTGCCTTCTCTTGCAGTTATATGCAAACGTAAATAATATGAAGTTGTCTTCCCAAATCTTCTACTTAATGCTAAGGATGAAATTTCTTTTCTTCTGTAGATTACAACATTAGATATCTTGGCCTATCCTTCTTTTTCTTCCTGATTTTTTTTCACTGATAGCTGGAGTACACGATTTTTTAATTGTTGGCTTTTTCACAGTAACCACAGTAACTCATTTTTTCAAATTCCAAATATTTCTTTTAAAACAGATACTAATAAATAGGTATGGTGGTTTGCTGTCTTTAGGTTTTACTTGGGTATTGTCAGACAGGTGAGATCGCATGACTCACTCCTGACAGTGCAATTTCACATCACCACACATTTGCCTTTCAGCTTCTCTTTCCTTTTCTGCTGCTTGCTTTTTTTGCCATCAATTTGTAAACTCACAGTCCTGCGTTTCTCTAGGTTTAGTAATTCTTGGAATAACTCTTTCACGTTGTGGTTCAGCTTGGCAGAGGTCTCCATGAAGGCACATTTCCACTTCTTAGCCATGGCTTCTCCTTCACTGCTGTCCACCTCTCGATTTTGGTTCTCATCATTTTTGTTTCCCACCAGCATTATTGGAATGCTTTCTACGTCTCCTTTAATCTGACATATTTGTTCATAGATTGGTTTGAGCTCCTCCAAGGACTGTCGGCTGGTGATAGAGTAAACCAAAATGAAAGCATGTCCTTTAGAAATAGAAAGACGTTGCATGGCTGGAAATTGGTGGCTCCCTGTAGTGTCAGTTATCTGCAAAGTGCATATGCTCTTATCACAGCTGATCACCTGCCGATAGGTGTCTTCAATGGTAGGGATGTAGCTCTCTCGAAAAGTGCCCTTCACAAATCTCAAGACCAAAGAACTTTTGCCCACTCCTCCAGCTCCAAACACAACAACCCTGTAATCATTGCTTTGCTCAGGCATGTTTGTCGGTGTGTCTGTTGCTCAGCTAGAGGGAAAAATCTAGGGAAAAAATGGCAAAAACAACAAGACAGACATTAATACAGGTACATGTGGAAAACGTACTTTGTGCTGTCTTTCCCAATAAGAGAAATAAAGGTGATGTAACTGATGGTATACCAGTTGCTGTAATTTAAGAAGACTTGCAGTGGGTTACAGACTGATTAATTTCAGTAGTATTTAGAATTTGCAGTCCAGCCTGGACTGGTTACCAAAGACCATCTTCATCACTTCGTGACTTATTTTAAATTAACATTGTGAGTTTAAGTATCCTTCCTACAGGACTAATATCCCCAGAAATAAAAAACTGAATCTGGGAAATAGTATTTCAGCAAGGCCAAGGCCTGAACAAATTGCAGAAACTGAATTACTCTTCTGTCTCTAAAACAAGTCTCCTCAAATCATTGTTGAAACACACCAGTACACACATGTATGACAGTCAATTACTCTAAACATGCCATCTCTTCAGTAGTTAGGGAATTTATCTCCTTTACAACTGGACAACACTCTTCTAAGATGTATTTGTAGTTTATTCAGCAATAACACCAAGTATGCTTTGTTTCTAACTCTTTGGGAGCGTGTACCCCACTTCAATGTGTTTTTCCACTTGCATTTCATGTCAAAGAGTACATTTGGGTAAACTGAGATTGTTCACATTCAGTCTGTCTTTTCATTCTAGTTTTTATTCCACAGCAGATGATATCTGACTGGAGACATACTACATTTATCAGAAAGGTTGTGCAGGCATCTCCACAACATTTTAAAGTGGATTATATTGTCAAAGTTGGCAATTGCATATGTCAAAGGTCACAAAACTCTATGATCCCTGCAGTCTGTTCTCCTTCAAAAAGCCTGTCTGTACCAGGACCACAAATACTGTCATCATTATTAAATAACAGAAATGGTAAAGCTTTCGCAGGGCTGCAAGCTGTAGTTTTTTAGAATTCATAGAAAAAAAATGTGAAGATTAATTTGTCCTCTCATCAGTAGCAGTTCATTAGATACACAGCATACACAAGTCTGGTTTTATATTTAATGAGATTTAAGGAAATAAACACTAAAATTTTGAACCCTAAATGTTGAAGAGAGTCTAGGATATTGTTACTTTTTGGACGAAAGCTAGATATATAAAAAGTACATGTGGAACAAACCGCAAAATTTGCTACACCTAAATTTGTTCTCAGAAAAATGAGCTGATTTAATAAGGAACCTTGTCCAAGTGCCCTAACAGTGCCAGGTGATTGAATTTGGCTGTTGCCATGTTACCTGGGCAGCAGCTAATCCAGAACGACCCAAAGGGATTTCTTGCTGAATGAGGAAGTTCTCTGAGCTATTTTTTCACTACAGAAGAAGGAGTGATTTCATTGCAAGGCAGGATTTTAAGATACCATTTACCTGTCTAGCACGGGGAGAATAGCAGTGATGCTGTAGAGGTATGGATGTGAGTGGAGCCCCTACGACCTTATCCCACTTGTCAGACTGCAGTGAATTTTGTGCTTCTGCATCTTTGATGCTGTTGCTGCCTGTGCCAGTTAGATTAAAGCTATGGCTACCCATGCTGCACTAATGTCTTCATTTTGCTGTTCAAGCATACCCTGATTTTGCTATCCTTCTTGTCCAGGGCAATCTATTCTGTCCTAATTCTAACGTCTGAGCAAGCTGAAAACATCTGTCTTTACATAATGTGTTAGATGAAGGAGCTGTACTTCCTCATCTGCCACACTGTAGGCAGAATAACCAGTGCAACTGGGGATGCTGATCCTGAGGCAAAGTGGGGAGCTGTCACAGCTCTGCCTACCCAGCCTGGCTTCAGGCAGAAGGCAGCTTCACCTCTTCCATCTCTCCTACACTGCAGTGACAGTCATTCTCAGAGACCTGTTTAAATATAGAAAAGGTTGATAAATAAGAATGTTCATCCTGAGGCACTGAAGCAAAGTTTTTTCTCTTTGACAGCAGAATTCAAGGAATGGAAAGAAAAGTAGTCTCAGAAAACACTGGTGTATGTGCGTATTTAAGAGAGAAAACCCTCTGAGGAACAAGGAAAATGGGTGAGCAGCTCATGCTGCTGAGAAAACAAACAAACCCAAAGTAACTAGCAAGAAATAAGAAGAGAGGAAGCCAGCAGGACGCTGTTCCACTGGGAATAAACATGTACCTAAAAGCTGTAAATATGCAAATTCAGAAGTCATAGAGCTTAGAGTTGTGGGTGACTGCAGAGAATAGGCTATCATAAGAATCACAGTTTAATAATTTTTGTCAGCAAAAAAGCAATAGTGAAAAACATGTCTATTTTACCTCAGAAACATCTTAAGCTTTGCAAAATCAGATCATACATAGCCTAGGAACTATGGAATAATAAGAAAAAATGCACTTTGAACATTTTTACTATGAAAATCAGTGAAATATGGAGTAAATAAATAAAATTTTAAAAGCTAGCTGAGTGTATTTCTGCTGTATTAAACTGCAAGTTTTAAGCATACTCAGAAAATTCCAAGAAAACTGGTACATATGGCTGCCCAAAAGTTAGAATGAATTGTAATGTGGCATTTAATGGCATGAAGTATTACGCATCTGAAAATCTTCAAAGGGAACTTGAAATGGCATGGTAACAGTCTTCAAATACATAGTAAGTTGTTGCAAAGAGGGACAGCGCATATCTGTAGTGGAAAAAAATGGAATTAACAGGCTTACACTGTAGAAGAGATCCACATTAGACAGTAGGAAAACTTTACAGTGGTAAGAAGAGTACAGTGATTGCTTAGGGAGATTTTGCAGACTGTCTTCAGAAATGACCATAGAATCACAGGATAATTCAGGTTGGAAGGGGCCTAAGGAGGTCTCTGGTCCAGCCTGCTGGTCAGATCTGCATCAGCCGTGAAACTGGACAAAGTCGTTCTGTCCTGCCAGGTATTGAAAGCCTCCAACATTTCCCACAGCCTCTCTGGCCAACCTGCTCCACTGCTAAATTACCCTCAGTGTGATTTTTTTCCCCATTATATCTAGTCTGAACTACTGTGTTTCAAGTCACACCTGTTGTCTCTCCTCCTCCCATTGTCCATTGCTGTGAAGAGTTTAACTCCATCTTCATGGTGGCTTTTCTGTAGGTTTTAGGGGGCTGCTGTTTGGTGCCTCCTAAACTGTGCCTTCTCCAGGCTGAACCAGCCCTGGTCCCTCAGCCTGCAGGGCAGGACAGTGCTGCAGCCCTGGACACCTCAGTGCCTTCAGCGCCCTCATCGGAACTTGCTCCAGTTTATTGAGCACTGAGGGCTGCCAAAATCAGGGCAACTACATAGCTGCTGTCTCATGAGTGCTGAGCAGAGGACAATGACCACCTCTGTGGACTGACTGGCCATGCTCCTGTTCATGCATCCCAGGACATGGTGAGCCTTTAATGGCAGCCAGGGCCACTGCTGATGCCCAGATTGCTGCCTGCCATGGCCCCAGGGCCTTCTCCACAGAGCTGCTCCCCAGCCCAAGTGGCTGCAAAGGAGCAGCAACCTTAGTTTTTGTTTAGTCTGTCCCACATGCAGGTCTGTTAGTCCTAAAGATCCTCAGTTTTACCAAGATAGATAGTACAGATTATTTTACTTTTTGTCTTGCTCAGGAGCTGGGAGCAAAGAAAATAAAACCCGCTTGCAAAGCTTTTTAATCACACCAGTGAAAGCCTTCCCTAAATAATTTTCACTGTGTTGTTGTATTTTCTGTGTGGATCTGGTCAGAAGTTCTCCTACGGTGAAAATCATTCCGTGTGACTGTGGTGCACTTGCACCCAACAGTGCATTTGTTAGTGCTTTCCATACTCCCTTACTAGTGTATTGATTTTTCTTTGTCTTAAAATATGTTAACTAAAACACACAACAGGGCAAAATAAAGTACTACATTTTTCATTGGCTTTCAATATTCTGGCCAATGGGGGTATGGAAAAATTAACTTGAAAGAAGTCTGGCTTTTCAGATGTAAAATATCCTCTCTGATTCATCCTTTGAGACCCTGTCTGTTTCATAATCTGCACATAGAAAATAGCAGTCGCTTTTTACACTTTAGAACTGACTTATTCTGGAGTTTTTGTGTAATAAAGTCTCATATGCTACCTTTGCTACTTTCAGAAACTACATCAGTGAAAATTTACTGTCATCCTCTGAAGTGTCAGGTTTAACAAAGCCATCCTCACTTAAAAAGGCAAAGCATTTTTCGTAAGTCTGCAACCATACCCTTCATTTTTTAATTGTTTGGCTGAAAAGTTCAGCACTTTAGTGAGCCTCCATATACCTCTGCTGACTTAGCTCTGTTTTCTGCAGATGCTTTGCCAGCACAAGTCTTGAGTTGCCCTAGCTCAGCTGCTGCAGGTGAGCTTGACAGGGTATTCACTGGGACAAAAGCCTGCCTCCAGTTCAAACTCAACTCTACTTTGGTCTGCATTCTTTCCCTAGCTGTTTCTGACATGTCAGGTAAAAGAACTGAAGAGCTGTTCTGACTGAAGGATACAGTTTAATGACTCAGTCGTTTTGATATAAAATCAGTTATTTTTTTATGTAATGATAACAAAAATATGCATTTAAAATATTTAAACAAAGTACTTCACATTAAAGATTATGAACTTCATAGTTCAAACTCTTAATGTTCTTTAGGTGTCTAATTACATGTGGGTGTGTTAGCATTTGCTGAATCTGTCACTGATCCTGTATTTAGCCACTCGATCTCCATAGTTATCTCCCATGTTTAATCATTTTTTGTGGTCTAACTTTTCTATCAATTGTATATATGACTTGCCTTTTATGTATTTAAGCCATGAATAACATATGCAATAATGGGCAAAAGGTATAAGGAGACTGAAAAATAACTTCTGAAAATTTATATGCTTACCCTTAGAGTAACGTGAGATTAGAATCTCACAGCTGGTGAGCCCTTCCAGTTTGTACTTGAAAGTAGGTATAGAAAAAATTGCTCACTCTCCAGTCTTTCCACAGTTTTGTTTCGGTTGCAAAAGATTTTCATCATGATGTTTGCATTGTTAGACTTCCATGAAATGTCACAGGTTGCAAATTTCTTTGAAATTCTTTGCTTAGATGGTATCTTTTGGGTAGCGTTCATTTTATAAAACAGCCTGGCTACTACCTTTGCTGTCTGGAGTCAAAGGCTTTGATTGTGTCTTAACTGATCCAGTGCTTGAGGTTTTATGATGTTCTACTGAGATGTCAGTCTGATATGCAATACAACAATTGTCAGAGGCTGTGTATTAATTTCCTGAAAGCTCTTTTTCCTCAGGTAAAATCATCTCATGTCAGTCACTGATTATTTTTTTTTTTAAAGTCTAAGGAGATGTCTCTGTTTACATTGTCATTGTTATGATGAAAATCCAATAAAGTAAATGCAACGTATTCAGTTCAAAAGCTTGCATCAATTTAAATTAGCAGTCCATCAGTGGTGACAGCACTACGCAAAGATACAAGGTGCAAGGTGAAGAATAATACCAAATGTAGTTATAGATAAGATGGATTTTAGCATGGTTGTAAAGTTAATGGCCATTTCACCATCTCAGAGGTGAAAAAGGTACACTTTATTTATATACAAGAGAGAAAGAGAGTTCTGTGAGGAGTTTTTACTTGTTGTCCATTATGTATATAAACAGGCATTTCTGGGAGAGTATTTTCACCATATTTACCAATGAACATGGACATAAAGAATGGGGATTTTCTTACTTCCAGTGCCTTTCCCTTTTACTGCCAGACTCAATTTTTCATTTTTTTTTATTTCTTTTTCTTTGCTTGCTTTGCTTTTGTCTTTTCAAATCAGTGGAAATCTGGACAGGTTTCAAGACAAAATGATAACAGCTAAACCAGTTTTTTCTTGCAGCATGAAGTTCTAGTCCATGTGGAAAACACTTTTTTTGTTCTCATGCTGAACAAAATGTTCTATGAAAGTCTGCTTCTTGATGCTAGTGTAAATCATGACTTCTTCACGGCATAAATGTTGTAGCACTTCCGATTTATGTCAGCTCTGGCTTTTATGCAGGTGGTGTTCTTGCCATCTTTGTTAACAAAGAAGAATATTTTCATACTGTTAATGTCTGTGGCACTGATATTTGGGCAAAGCCTTGGACAGAGATAAGTATCCATTCAAAATACCTCCTCTTTTTGCTTTGCATATTTACATAGAAAAGGATGACTGGCCAAGTCACACCAACATGAGTAGCTATGCATGGATTGATAGTACTAATCAGTGTAATTAAAATTATTTGATGCGTTTAGACTACAACTGCATCCTGAATTTGCTTTCCACATCAAAATTTCACTTTGATAACTTCTTGCAACATCATACCTTGTTTTCAAAATGTTTATCTATATATTAGTGACTTCCTTGTACTTTTGTTAGCAGATACTATCCAGAGATTGTTGGATAACAAATATTAGGCTAAATAGTATTTACTCATAATTGTTATAACTTTTTATATTCCTTTACAAGCCAAAAATATAGGGAAGTGTGTCAGATATTTTGGATCATACCTTCTTCCTACAAAAAAAAACATGAAGTTTTGAAATGCAAAAAAGTCTTTCATATAAAGTATGAAGTGGGATTTGAAGATAGCAGTTGACTCTATTTTGCTCAAGGTGTTTAAGCAGTGTCAAAGATCACTAAGCCACTTTCCTTAAGATTTCTCTGGGTTTTTTCGCTGTCTCCACTGCAGTTTGAGCAAAGTATCTTGTTTTATTTGTGAAAATAATTATTTGCCTACAGCATTTCATTGCTTTAGGAAAGGTGCTGATGCTGATGATTAAATGCCAATAAACAGTTAAATGAGTTGCTTCCAGAAACTTCTCAGACTCCAGCACCAGTTTTGCTGTTGTTTCATAGTAATAGCTTGGTGTTTGCTTTAGTTTAAAAGCTCATGAGAGGAGTCCGTCCAAGACCAACGTTTATGCAATTGGTCACTGAATCTTGCCCAGTGTTAACATGGATTTCAATTAACGCTGAAGGATGGTGAAGAACAGTGTTTCAAAATAATGGCAATAATGCGTGATTAGTGAAGATTAAATCCACCTCAAGACTTCCAGCACCGAATGGCCAAGTACTAATGTGCTGGTTTACTGATAGAAAGCTCAGTTAATGCCATGTAAAGTACTGTTATCGTGAAAAAGAAGACAGGCTCCATTCACGTGACATGTAGGTCCCAGTTCAGCAAAGTTCTTAAGAAAGTGCTTAAATTGTGTACATTTTTCTCATCTTTTTTTTTAATCTGGGCTTAATTGTGGTCTAATTGAAAAATGTTTCTAAAGTCTACATATATAGCACTCATGGTATAAAGGCTGTTTACAGTGGAGGAAAGATTAAGAAAATCAGTGATTTTTGGCTAGTCAGTGTAGAATGATATTCACACAATGAAACAAATACCAAACTACATATCTGCGAAGCTTCTGAGTAATTTCCCACTGAGTTTTGGCTCTAAGCACTTAAAAGATTAAGACACTGCTTTACCAAAATACTTGAATAGGTAAATAAATATAAGAGTATCTCTATTTAAGTCAATGAAGTATCTAACATGCCTAGAGCAAAGCCTGAATTTAAAGAGGAACTGAGTCACGAAATTTTCCTTCTTTAATTTTAAGATTAGCCAATGCACTAAACGGGAAGTGACAACCAGTAGGACACCTGTCCACCCTGGTTAAACTTAGCATATTATTGCTGTTTCTGCATGAAAGGGAGGTTTTTTCATGTGGTGAGTACGTTCAATGATGCTGAAACTTGTTTTATGGTAGTGGTTCATTAACACATACCGGTTACTCAAGGGTTAGTTTTGAAAGCTCTTGGGCAGCAACAACCCAAATAATTTAAGTGTACTCCTAATTCTAAAGCTCTTTGTTGAATCAGGTCCAGCAGCTTCTGCATTTTCTGCATATGAACCCTTAGCAGAGAAGGAAATCAGCAGACACTTCTGCATCGTCTATTCTTCTGTCACCAGCCTGCCTTCTCTATCAGCAAGCAATGCCACTTTGATTAAACCGAGTTTTGGAAACCCATGCTACCTATCGCCCCTGTAGAAAACTCATCTAATTCTCTCCTCTTTCTTTTTCCGCTTCTTTCTTGCCTAGCAGATCTATTTCTGCCACAATCTCTTCTGGCCGTATCTTAGCCCAAGAGCTAGTAAAGATTTTCTTATTGTGACAACTCTGTGTTTGGGTTTTTGTTTTATCAAGGGATCTGTTTGACATGATAATTTGTAGGGCTTCAAACAATTTTGAAAAGACATTGTTTTGGGAATGAGATTTTCTACATCGGTTTGATGAAAATACAACAATTTTCTAAAGCAGAGCACAACATCTATGACCACAGAGCAGTATAGGGGCTGGATTCTACCTTCTTTACATACAGGCGTTCTTAGGACAATATTGTACTTCTGTAAATACAGAACAAAACTGCAACAAGTTACTCAGAAAGACTCTTATCCTTTCTATTACTCTTCTATGTTAGGCCAGCAGTATGAAGGGAATCTGCAAAACCTCTCAGAGAACCTATCTGAAAAAACTTTATAAAAAAGTTAAGATAATAGCATTATATTCAACTCCCTATGGGACTGATTTTTTTGAGTTTTCTCCCCAGATTAACAGACAAAATACTGTAGTTTTTGCTCAGCTTTCAGTAGATATAATTTACCTGAGTAAAGATGGAAAGGTCGTCTTACAATGTGGTATGTTCACCTCTCAACATGTAGGATATTATGCCATTTGGTAGAGCAGTAGGGTTATTAACTGGAATATGTCACTCATAAAAATGCAGAATGAGAGCCCCAGTGTTACCTTTCTGCCCCTTTGTTTTTTTTAGTAGCAGAATACTCTTTTTTGGCAATTAGCTATGACTTTACATGCTGTAGTGAACTTCTGCTCCTCCAGATGTCCGCTAGACAAAATAGGTGACTTTTTATTCTGCATCTCATGGAAAAGGGTGTGTGTGGCTTTTAAGTCTTCCTGAATGGAGAAAGTTAGAAATATATGAAACACTAAAAAAAAACAAACCCAAGAAGGAATATTTCCCAAGTAATCATTTAACCCTAGAGGCTTTGGATGTTAAATTCCATATACTGTGAGATTCATGATAAAAATGCCAGCAGAGGCCACAAGTTAGTTCCATATAAACGTATGTATTTACACAGAACCATGTGTCTGTGGAAGACTGGTTTCCATTCAGCAGAAGAAACTGTACAAAGACCAGTGGCCCTCTTGCTTTTCCACTGTGGTCCTCAATTCTTTAATATTAATTTGAAACTATTTGTGCACGTATTCTACAGAACTATTACAGGTTAAGGGCTTCTGACTTATTCATATGAATATAACTCCTATCATTACTTTTCCTAACTGGGCTGGAAAGGATAGCTTGATTGCTATCCTGACCACCGGAGCACTTCTGGTACTCTTCCACAGCCCAAATAACACCCCATTCAAAATAATATGGCTTAAAGTGCGAATATCAGTTTCTGTCTTGTTGTCCTAGCTGTGTATGATAAGTCCTCCAAAACCCCTAACAGACAATATAATACATTTTGCAGCTGGTTTGTTGGGCAATAACTTGTGAAAAAGTTAATGCAGCAGGTTTCAGGACCCAGAAGGGTCTCTGACAAGTACTTAAGTAAAACAATCCCATTGTTGATATGCTTCCAGGCACTAGTAAGAAGTAGCCTGTGCTTCCACCGAAAATATTCTGCAAATCAGAAGGAGCTGAAACCCAGCAATTAAAGCGTAACTGTGGGGTACGGTATCATTACTGACAGCTTTTTGATAGGAGTTTCTAAATGTTCACAAGAAGCTATTTTCTGTCTGTGATGTGCAATTTATCATAAACTGGTTTGGGGGGAAAGTTTTATTTGTATTTCTTTTTACTCTAAAGTGTATTTAAGAATTAGTTTGCAAATCTGCATTTCAGGACTTTCATGAAACTGAATACCTTCCTTTCTGATTTTTTTTTTTAAACTTTTAAACAGAAATGCAATTTCATACTAATTGTCATCACTGTCCCAGCTTTAAGTTCTTTCTAGCCTGAAGTAAGAAAAGTAGATTTAGCTTTTAGAATAGTTTATTCTCAATTCATGTTCCTTTTCCTTGTAGCAGTAGACAGAATTATAAAATCTATATTCTAAAGATAAAAAAATACTTTCTCGGTGACACATGGTAGCATTTTAATGTTTGAGTGAACAAATTGGGAAAACTGTACTGTTTTTTAGCTGTGTTTACAGCAATATTTTGGCTATCGGTAGTAGCTAATATTTTATTATTTAAATAGCTAACTTTTTCAGAACAGATAAAAGCTGTCAGTCTAGATTTTCAGGGAAGAATATAAAAATAAATAAAAGTGCATAAGTCTCCTTTTCTTAGCTTCACATTAGTTTTAAGTCAGAACGACTGGACATTTGGGGAAAGAAACATCTATAGTCCAGGAATGGATGTGCTCTTTTCATATGGCTGCTTTACTATATACATACTTCAAATGAGGATGCTAAAAAGCTGTTGTGACTTCATTGACACTTATCCAGGCTCAACTAAAACCAATTCCATTACTTGCAGTCAGGGTGAGGGTGACTGCATTGTGCTGCCATAGCATACTGCAGCTCTGCACAGTCAGAGAAATCAGAGACTGATTTTCATCTCAGATAAAGAAATCTAACTTCCAACTCAAATTTCTTTGCTCGAGAGGAGGTGGTCCTAACCTTGGTGTGAGTGGAAAAGTCCATTTGTCACAGACTTGACATACCCTTTTTGAAATTTTGCTCTTGTCTTCCTTTGATACTAATTTCAAGAATTATACAGTAATCAATATTTTATGGTTGAAAACAAATCAATATTTGTTTTCTCAAAAAGGCAAAATAAAATATGTTCTGTTTGGATTCATACATACAGTTGCATTATCACTCAGTGGGTCTTTTCCACTGCCCGTGCAGCATAAGATAAAGTAATTTAATGCACATTTTAATTTTAATGCAACAATAAGAATGCAGTGAAAGTATCTATTCTTTGATACTTAAAAACCTTTTTTTTGGGGTGGAAAGTAAAAAATAACAAACAGAAAATATTTTCCAATTCTTTTTTCCTGGTACATTTAAAGAAATTGTTCATTTAAAAAGGAAAATAATATTGCTAATACGATGTATTAATGTTTCATAACATTGCCATTTTTCTTCTTGTATCTAATGCTGATAATTTCTTAATTAGGCCTAGTAACATAAAGTATTAACGGCAAAGTAACAAAGATTTAGAATTAGCTCTACATATCAAACCGAATCTCCCACAGTGAATACTGTTTCAGTTTAAGTGTACAAATGGTCTGATACTCACATACAGTGCAGGAGCTGGAACATTCAAATGCAGCTTACTGTATATTACAAATGCAGCTTACTATATATTACAGAATAGTTACTAAGGTACATTGCGAATTGAAAGCAATCCAATGTAGTATCTAAATCAAAACCATAAAAAAGCAAGAGAAGGATCAGGTTATAAAAAGAAAGTGGAGGAAAAGGGAATCTGGAATTGAATGCTGCCATTCTGTAGGAGCATCTCTGAGCCAGAATACTGTTTATTGAAGGTTTTAAAAATAAGGGAAGTTTGAGGCAATACTGCACATTGTCACAATGAAAGTGTTAGTCTTTTCTTTTTCAAACATGATGGTGGGATCTCTACATGGACAGGTGTGTCAGTTAGCACAAAATAAAGTTATCAGGTGATCCTCAAAGGAAACTAGAACCAGCACTAGTAACAATTTCAGGAACAGCATTATCAGTTTATATATTATCCGTGATTTTTGTTGGTACTAGAGAGACTGCTGTGTTGGAGTAATATAATCTTGATCACTTGGCCAGAAGGAGCCCTGAACTCCAATCATCTTCCAAAGAGCTCTGCTCTGTACTATGAGAAGGGGGTATTATTCAGCCTGATGACCATCAGGTCTTACATGTCTGCTTGTGTAAACAACAGTGCAGCTCAACCTAGAAGAGAAATACGCTTTCATTTGGCTCTGATGTGAGAAGTGGGGAAAACTGTGTTTCCAAAGACCTTGACCCATTTGCAAAGAGACTTTTCAAAGCAGGCGAATTCCAGTGAAAAGTAAGAATGGTATTTAGTAGTGAAAGATAAATTCTGGATTATCAAATCCAGTTCTTCGTCATTGCAGGCAACCACTTCACACAATCCTTTCGATCAAGTTTCACCTGAAAAGCATTTAGAGGCTTTTCTTTCTATTACTTCAACAAGAAGGTAATTTCACAACCTTGCTGCTTTAATGGTGTGAAACCTTCCAGCCTAAGTGTATTCACAGCCCACTTATACCCATTCCTTCTTCTCTCTTCCCAGGGATGAAGATAAACAGCTGTACATCACAATCATTCCTGCAGTTCCATGGGGCCATTGGTTTGCAACTGTGTATTTGAACTTGTTCCATGTTTGGACAGTTCTTCATGCAAAAGCCTCAGAAACGTGGTGTGCAGTGTGAGAGCATGAAACCTGGAGGGATACCTATTTCACAGCCCCTGAACGGCGGCATGGATGCCATTCTGAGACAATTGGGCACTACTGCATTCTGTAAGCACAGCTGGACCCCAGGAAGCAGCTCCTGAACACAAGTGCATCAGTCAGAAAAGTAAAAAAGGGGGTGGAGGAGGCGGGCAGGGGAAGACAAAATAGCCCTCGG
>VZSZ01007830.1:109461-125644 GCA_013398815.1 Ibidorhyncha struthersii
ATTCCAGATATAATAAACTGTAATCCCTGGCAAGTGTATCACAGCAATCGGTTGCAACAGCTCCATTTTCATGAAAAGGTATGGGGATGCACACATTAAATACCTATAAATGTATGCATATGTAGGCATATATGTATTCATGTATGACTAAGTACTCATGAAAATAAGGCATTTCGAAAATGCTTTTAAAATAAAGTACATCAAATCTTTTTGGTCCATTCTGGGCTCACCCAGCTGTGACTGAGTGCTGCAGCATACAGAGCATCCCACATTTCACGGGGAAGATAGCAAGAGAGGAGGTGTTACCAAATCTGAATTCAGTCACTCACAGACACTTGAGAATGGCCTTTTGTGATTTATTTTCTTTCATTTAAGGGGCACAATCTACTGAACAAATAAAATATTACCTGCCTGTCTGTGGAACACTGCAAAGTTTTGTTTGTTTCAAAGGATGCAACACCTGGTGTTACTTTATTCGGACTCAACATTTTAGTATTCTTCCATCATATAAATTAAAATGTAGCTCTCATTTTAAAAAATTGAATGCCTCCGTAAACCACTGCAGTGGCGGTGGTATAAACTAGGGCGAAATTCAGCCCATCGAGTTTTAATGAAACACAGTTTTAAAAAAAGGTTCTGAAGCCATTACTAGTGTCCCAGCACACAGAAAAATTATGTTGCTTAACTGGTTAGTATGCATATGACCAGCTTCTGGCTTCCTTTTCAGCCCCAGCTTATAGCATGACATGTTCTCTGCATAAGATATACACTCAGATCAAATCTTGCGGTCGTAACTCACGCAAAACTCTATTGACTTTAGTCGAAATTTTGCCCGAGTGAGGACTGTGGATTTTGGCCAAAGGAAATAAAGACCTCCAACCTCAGTGCAAAGCTATGCTTATTGTACAAGGTGATGTAGAAAAACAATGGAAAAATACTTACCTGTGTCAGAACAGAAAGCTCCAAATGCTCTTCAGTTTCTGCCTGTCATCGCACCAGCTGTTCACCCTCTCTGCCCTGGGTTTCCTCCACCAGGAAGGAGTCCCTTAATCAAGAGGGCTGCGGCTCCGTCGCCGGCTGCTTTGCCTTGCGCCCTGCGGTGGCTGCCGTCAGCTCGCAGGCTCGGTGCTCCGGCGGCTCTGCTCCTCTCCCGCTCGTTCCCCACTGCCTGGGCCGTGGCTAATGCTTTTGTTGGCTTGATTGCAGCCTCTCTCTTTCTTTCCGCTTTTATGGATGGACTGACTCCAGCCCCTGCTGGCGCTACTGCCTCAATGGCGACTGCAAGGCTCATCTAGGCTTTTAACTGCCACCTACTGAATAACTGTGGAATATATATATATATATAAAAGTATATGTATATAGGCTGCAATTTTTTGGCTTTCTCAACAGATGTAGCAGATGTTTACAGTTAGTCTTTAAACCCTCCAAATATTCTGTAGTTTATCATTTAAAGCTGTAGTTTACATTAATCTATGTTCAAAAGTCTCTCTTTCAGCACCTAAACACAGAGCAAGCCTGTTCCCTTAACTTTAAAAAGCGTACAAAGCCTTTGGTGAGGCTAATCCCCAGTGGGCATAAACCAGCCTAGCTCTCTTCAAATCAGTGGAGCTGCTCTGATTTATGCTAGCTGAGAAATTTATCCCTTAGGACTAATATTTATTCACAAAAATACAGTAGATATCAAGTATGTAAAGTGTGCCATAAAAATAGCTTTTGTCTGAGACAGCCCTCAAAAATTCACTCATCTGAAACAGATATGACTGGGTTTGGGTTGTTGTTTTTTTTTTTTCTGACAGCAGCTTAAAATAGGATTCTTGAGTTTTATGGTGAAACAAGAAAGTACATTGTTTTTTCCTCCTTTAATGGTGATTCTTTTGGTGAAAAATCCAAAGGCAAGACCTAATGTCTCCTTCAGATGTTTATTTTTAAAGCAACTCCTAGAAATACTCAAGGCTTTTATTTCTAGACTAGAAGTAGGGTCCACTGGAGATATTTGGACACTCACTGCAGAAAGGAATCCTAAGTACAGCGTCTCTCTGTGAATCCGCAGGGGAGATGTGGGGAGATGCTACCTTCATAACCCAGTAGCAGGGGTATGTAGCATCATAGTTTCTCTAAGCTTGCAAGACATAGCTGGGTTGAGTCGTGACATAAAAAGACTCTGTGCTCATCCCTGCAGAGGTCAGGTGGCATCCGGCACCCTGGCACAGCAGCATGGTAAATGTTCAATTTTTAGGCTTGCTGTGACTGCTGAGAGAAGCATGGGTCAAGCAGCTAGCTCCCAACAGCTGGCATGATTTGTTAAATGCCACTCTTGGTAAAGGGTGGCTTTGTTTTGCTTGGTTTTATGCCACTCTTGGTAAAGGGTGGCTTTGTTTTGCTTGGTTTTATGAAAGATTCATTCATCATGTCAATACTTTTGTCGATCTCAGAAATGAAAAGATTTGTCCTTTACATGCGTATCTAACAGAAGTGTGAGTGTATTAGGATTCAGGATGACCTGGCCAATATGCCCTGAGGGACTAATTTTCACTAGGGGAGGTTCTGTTACAGACTAATCCTGACCCCTGTTTCTACCGGCTCCCAGACAGCAAGCTGTGGATCAAACCACATGCCTCTCCCAGCCTCAGACCTGCTCCTACAGCCTGGCGGCAAAGCCCTGCCTTTGGTTTTGTCACCACTTCTCAGCAATATCTTAATCCTGTGTGCTTGGAGAATTGGTTAATTAGTATCCCGAAACCAAAAAGCCAAGGTATTATAATTACTGCAACACAGCAAAAGTTAATCTTTGCAGTTTATAATACTACACAGCAAAGCTTAAACTTAAACTTTAGAGTTTATGACACTACTTAGGGATTTATCCTGTGTGTTTTCCTGGTTCTCCTGCATGAATGCAAAATCCAGCCCCACTTATTCAGGAAGTCTACAAAGAGCTCCTGTAGTTACAATGTGCCTTCTCAGTAGTTTCCAAAGGAAGCAGATCTCGGTCCTCAGTGAGTGTGTCCTTATTGTGAATTTGCCTTTCAATCTTCCGTAACAATAGTAGAAGTATCTGATGAGCTTTAAAGTTATGATTTGCCACAACTTTTACTCACTCAGTTTACATTACAAGTCTGGGAGATTTTAGTTCTCAAACCTTATTCCAACAGGATAGATATTCAAATTTTTTAAAACACACCTTTTCAAAATCCTGATTCTTTCCAAAATTGTTTACTTCAATTACAAGTATCAGTACAGCCAGTTGCAATTCTTTCCCTACCTGTCCAAAGAACTAAAATCTTTCATTTACAGGTTGCAGATATGTTCCTGCACTGACAGACTCAAGGTCCACTTCTAAAGCTTCTGTCAGGGCTCTCTCCCATCGAAATCACCATGAGATTTTTCTGGGCAGAAGCACAGTACTGAATCACTGCACTATAATACACCGTATAAAGGATACTTGTATGGGATTTCCCGTACTATCTCTGCTGAAAACTAGCATGGCAGTTCCTACCCTCAGCAATGGTTTTGTAACACTGCTGCTTTCAATGGGGTTGTTCAGGTGGCCCAGATAAGGCAGACTTCCAAGATCCCAGGAGCACCCACCACATCACAAATACAGATCATTCACACATGGTGCCAGCAGCAGATCCCACTGACCTCAACCAGATCATTCATAAGCTGGCCAGCAGCAGCACAGCAGAGTAAAGATTTTCCTGCCCTAAGCTGCAGGGAGGTTGCAATGCTCTGAATGCTGGTGTTAAGGTGTGGACAGGGTGTGTTCACAGTGCAGCACTGCACTTCTCCCAGGGGCACCAAAGACCTTTGCTGTGCAACTCCAAAATATGTACCAGTATGTCTCACGTGGGAGGGAAAGTGCAGAGGGCAAGGGCACCAAGCTCTGTGAGGCTGTTTCTATTATAAGCTTCCCTCACAAAAAAAAAGTCAGGCAAATTACGTGATTACATTTCTGTGCCGCATCTCAAGCTAGAGAGGGCGTTTAAGGAACAAGAGAAGTCCTTAGTTAGCAAAATATGAGCTACCTAAAGCTTGAATGCACATTTAGAACAAACCCACATGTGCACTGAAAGTACAGCTTCTGAATCAAAATTCAATCTATGGCCCATGTACAACACGGAAAAATGAGAGAGTCTTCAGTTTCCCTGTAAAAGTTTAAGATGTAAAGCAATTGCTCACTTGTAAAGGTTTTCTCTCTGCAAGGCAGAACTTAATCTTGACAAAGAGCAGCCAGCAGAGAGCAAGGACTAAGTTCAGTTTTGTCTTTCCTGGGATGGTTTTCCTCCTGTTAACCTCTGTTTCTCTGCAACACTTTTACTAAACCACACCCTGGCTAAAATACATTCCTCTTCTCTTGCATACTTGGAAAGGTACTGCCTTAGCTATGACATGTCTTAAGGAAATCTAGCTCTTCCTTAAAACTGTCATTAAAAAGGGCTAATAGTTACCATAAATCTATAATAATACCTTGCTATCTTCCCATGCTGTATTTCCATGTTGTGCTCAGAAATGAGCTAATGAGTTGTCTTCATCAGCAGTATGTAGGACAGGACAAAAGACGTTAGCATACTATTTCTTTCAGAAAGATTTACTGGACTTCTTGTCCAATAGGAAGAAATTAATCTTAAGAAAAAAATTGTTATTAAGAGTGTCTTTCCAGGACAGCTGATGGTCAGCAGTGAGTGGATCTGTTAACGCCCTGTACTCAGTGCAGTGATTAGATTCCTACTCTGTGAATATAAGACTGTAGCTAAAGGACAGATTATCACAAAGGCTGTATTTTCTATTTGTGCACCTCATTTGAATCTTAGGCAATTTCCACCATTTTGTAAATGAGGTATAACATTTTAATGGTCTTTTTAGTGCCTGCACACTGCTTTGAACCTGAAAAACTCAAAAAAAGTAGATAACTAGCAAGTCACTACTGCATATAATTTTGAAAATATAATAATCAAATTATTTACTGTACTTTTACAATTTGGCTAAGAGCATCCTAGCCCATTTACTATGCACTGGAGCATGTGACTATCTCTGGTAGAATTACATCTTATGTATAAGGCAAGTGTGTTAAAACTCGTACGTAGTATATCAGGAAATTAGTGGTCCACACTAATGCCATGAGATGATGGGGCCAGATTCTTCCTGGGTGTAATTAACGTTCCCATTTACATTGAAGTAACTCCAGACTACCTCTTGATTCCATTGGGATTAGACTATATTTTAACACTAAAACCTCATTTGACAGCCAGAGTTGCTCTCTGAAATGTTGTAGAGAAAGCTCAAACTGCAATTCTTCTGGAGACGGGTGTCTTATGCTGTAATATTTTCAGGCCCTGTGCGTACATAGATGAAATACTGGTATTGCTATCTGTGGGCTTTTACTTCATTACTTTGCAAGGTAACATTTTGTTGCACACAAAAGTTAAAAATATTGTTGTAATAAACCCCTGCCTAGCTCCTAGTTTGCAGTAAAAGAAAGCAGCTACTCCAGCAAAATTGCAAGACGTCACTCCTATAGACTGTAGATGGAATTGGTAGTTTGAAGAAAATATTGTCAGATCCCATAAAGTACAATTTTTTTCTCCCTTAGATTCCAGGGATTTCAGCCCAGGCTTTCTCACTCAAACCTGCAATATGATGAATGCAGTTGCCTTTAGACACCTTCTTGACCTGCAATTTCCATTATTGGAATCAAAAGTTTCCAAATTTTTACCTGGTTCCTGGTGAATGGAATGGCTCAAGAAGATGGTTTTGCCTTACTGTCTGTGTCAGGGTCATTAAATCCAGAGCTTGCTTCTGAACACGTGAGAGCAAGCAGGGGTTTGTGGTTGATTTACAGGGAAAGCAAGACAGAATTTAATCCTCACTAGCTTCTGGGATGTCAGATACCATAAAAGTGATTGAAGGAGATAGGCTATTGAATCCGTCCTCTAGTATCTGTCCAGGTACACAGGGGAGAGTGTTATTGTCATTGAAAATTTGTAGATAACTGCATTTAACCTGATTTTCTGTGAAATGGGAAGAGAGTGTAATGCTGCTTGGCATTTAACATGATCATTTCCAAAAAATATACTGATAATTTTTATAATAACTGAGGAAGAACACAAAACCAAAATTTCTTTGTTGCAAAGGGCAAAAATGGGTCACACTTAACCAACCATTTTTCCTTTTTCTCCAGAGACACTTCTCACTAACACATGCACACACAAAGTAGTGATTCAACATCAGTAAATTGCATAGAAATGTAAATACAGAAAAAGTGACTATGCTGTTTTACAAATTCATAAACAATATTTAATATTATTATGAAGACTTTGAAATTTCTAAACTGTTAAGAACTCTTTATAGCAAAACAGAGTATTTCTGTCTTCATTAATTCCTACAAGCACCCATCACACAATATACGGGATATAAATTAGTATATTAAGAACAGTCTTTACATTTGCTGATCGATATTCACACTAAACTCCACACTGCATTTGACCCATAGTCATCCAGGCATACTGAAGGAAACCTCTGCAAAGGAGGAAGGTTAAGAAACTTGTGACTTGACAAACATAGATTAATAACATTAACCAGAAGAGTCATTCATTGATGTTATCTCTGCTATTCATGGTTGCCAATATATTACTCTTCATACATGGTTTTTACACCAAGAATTTACACATCAGTGAAAACAAAGAAGAAACAGAATTTCAGAGCTGGGATTGCTCTTTTCTTTGACATTTACATGGGACGGACAATCAGCAAAGACAGCCCAGCTATTACAAGTGTAATTACAGCTTGCAGGAGGACAAATGATATTTTAGGTAGTCAAAGACTTAAATTCATATGAGCATAATGCCTTAAAAATTCAAACATTATGTGAGATACTTGCATCAGACCTGAAAAAAAAAATTAAAAAGGAAACAAAGCCATAACTATGCAGTCCTTCCCATTTATCTTGTAACCCTTAAAAGAAAGAAAGGAAGACAACACCATTCAGGTTTTACAGCAGCTCTTAGGTGTAAACCGTTACAGGGCTTACAAAGACTGAGTGACTGGTGAAAGAGTTATGGCTGCTTTACTCAGTATCACCCAAAACCCCCTTCATTTACCATTATCAGACAGAAACTGTCACACTTGGTAAGTAAACATCATTATTTACCATTGATACATTAACTCCATTAATTTTACAGCATTGTAAATGTACATAACGCATATACATAAATATAAAAAATATAATCTCTTATTATTCTTATCAGTGATGTGAATACAGAAGACGTGGACAGGCTGGATCGATGAGTCAAGGCCAATGATATGAGTTTCAACAAGGTCACGTGCCAGGTCCTGCACTTGTGTCACACCAGCCCCATGCAACTCTACAGGCCTGGGCAAGAGTGGCAGGAAAGTTGCCCGGCAGAAAAGGAGCTGGGGAAGCTGATTGGCAGCTGGCTGAATATAAGCCAGGAGTGCGCCCAGGTAGTCAAGCAGGCCAACAGCATCCTGGCCTGTATCAGGAATAGTGTGGTGAGCAGCACTGGGGAAGTGATTGTTCCCTTTTACTCGGCACTGGTGAGGCCACATTTCAAGTGCTGATTTCAATTTTGGGCCCCTCACTACAAGAAAGACAGAGAGATGCTGGAGCCTGTCCAGAGAAGGGCATGAAGCTGATGAAGGTTCTAGAGAACAAGTCTTATGGGGAGCGTCTGAGGGAAGTGGTGGTGGTTAGCCTGGAGAAAAAGAAGGCTGAGGGGAGACCTTATCACTCTCTACAACTACCTGAAAGGAGGTTGTAGAGAGGAGGGGGTTGGTCTCTTCTTGCAAGTAACAAGTGACAGGACAAGAAGAAACGGCCTCAAGTTGCACCACGGGAGGTCTAGATTGGATATTAGGAAAAAAATTCTTCACCAAAAGGGTTATCAGGCACTGGAACAGGCTGCCCAGGGAAGTGGTGGAGTCACCATCACTGGAGGTATTTAAAAGACATGTAGACATGGTGCTGAGGGACATGGTATAGTGGTGATTTTGGCAGTGTTAGGTAATGGTTGGAATTGATGATCTTAAAGGTTTTTTCCAACATACATGATTCTATGATTCCATATAGTCATCATATCACTTTTGCACTTTCAATGCCACATAACATCCCCATTCATGAACTGCTTATATGTTGATAAAAATCAGTCTGAAACTTGCTATTACTTTCTGTATTTAAGGCTAACTGGTTGAAGTGTTAGCTATAAGTATTCTATATCAAACATTTGGATTACATCAAGCATTTCAAGAAAAGTCTTGCCTTTTTAATTATAGACAGTGTATAGCACCCTTTGCACATGACATTAGTTTTATTTATGCATTCCCAGTTCCCAGTTTTCTCATTAGACCTTATTGTTGCCTATTTGAAAGGGAAACTTTCATCATAGGTTGTCTTGACATCACAGATCTAATTGGTACTCAAATCCCTCAACTGCAACTATAATCGGATGTGAGTAGTGAGGGGAAAAGAGCCCTCTATCATTTCCTAGATTGCTACTCCCAATTGCTATTGAAGAATGATTAAGAATGGCCTTGCTACCTCTTGTGCAACTCAGGAGAGTGGAGACTTACCTGGCTAGCATGTGATGTAGGTAAGGATGGACTCCTGTGTAGGTAGGACAGCCTTGCTTTTCGTCAGCAAAGCCAAGATAACAGACACTGTGTGGTTCTTTGTTTCTTCAAAAGGCTATCATGCCCAATGGCTGACCTCTGCCTCATTACCTGTGAAATGCATATTAAAGTTGACACCCCTGAATATGCTAATGAAGATTATAGAGACCACCCTAAACATGTATGACTATAAGCACTCTCATACTACACATCACCGGGGCGGGTGGGGGTGGCAGGAATGGACACCTCATAATTTGGAGAATAAAAGAAGGACAAAATAACTGCTAAATTGGGAGAGAAGAATCTTGTAACCTGAAGAACCAGTCAGCGGGCTGTGTTCTTTTCCTCCACTCCATGCAGGGACACCTTTCTGGGTAAGCACTGCATCTTTCACCCTCAGGTGAGTGTTACCCCTGGATTGTTGTATTAATATTATTTTTGCTAGCAATATTAACGTTAATTAGTAGCGCTACTGTAGTCAGTGAATTTATCCATGGCAGTCTTGATTCTGGTCTGTTGCTCTCAATAAATTAACAGATTTTGATTTTTGTGAATCTAACTCAGTGAAAGTCCTTTGTTGCAGCTCTGATAGATAAATCAGTGAAAGTCCTGGAACTCTGACAGACAAATATCAAAACGCCATTCCTTTTAATGTGACACGTATAAAGAGTAGAATCAAGGTAACAATAGAGAAAACAACAGAAAGTTGCTAATTAGACATGAATTTTACTAGTTTGAAACTCTTCCTAATGTCAGTGGATTAATCTTGTGCCTTTGCAGAAATGGCCAAGGACAAGAATCATGTCCAGCTTAGAAGCCCTATACAGTTGGTGCATAAAATTCGCGCAATGTTAGCAATTTTCTGGATTCATATATATGCACAAAATATCAGCAGGACATTTTCATGATCTCTTCTTGATGCTGCGCTAAGTCTATTATTACTTCTCACTTCTGCCAACTAGATTTGAAGCAGAAAGTTTGAGGAGCAAGAATCCTTTCCACTAGTCTCCATGTTGCTATTGCACGCAGAGGTGTGCACTGTTGTTATTCACCATTTTCTTGAGGATGTTCACAGCAGGGAGTAGAGTCATGTATCGGCCAATGGTATCTGCTGAGTCCTATGGTCTTTAAGTGCCTGCCCACCAACTGGTTTGCTTTCCTACCCCTATCATGAAATGTTAAATACTACAGTAGTATTTGACACAGCATACAAACCTTTTGGTACCAATATCAATCAGAATCTACTTCCTGAATAAGACATCTGGTGTGAAGCAAGTTTAAGAACATGTCTATTTGGTTTTCATTGTCATGTAATACAGTGACAAACTGATCTGCTTCACTTTCCCTGTCTCACTGCATCAGCCCTTTACTCCGTTGATTCAATTCTCTCATCAGCATTTCTGTCCTTACAGCGATCTTGTGTGTCTCTGGCAATGTTTTAACAAGCAATGTTCCATCACCTTGCCAAGAATAGCTGAGGATTTAACAGATTTCTCCCTCTCAGCTGAGAGAAATGCTGCTTTTTACCAGATTAACACTTAAATTCATCTTTACCTGTCAAGGTTAAAGGAGGAGCACTGAATGCTACAGCCACCTGCCTTCATTCCAGCAAGGCTGGCTGAGTCTTCTAAAATCTCCCCAGGGTGACCAGGACATGCAGGTTAGGATGGCAGCTCTGACAACCTTGTGGAGAAATCAGGTTGTGTTCTCCTCCGCTTCTGTGCTTAGCTGACATGGCTTGTCAGTGTGAAAGCTGAGCAGACTACCCTTTCCACACATCCTCTTCCTAGCATTGATCAGGAAGGCTTGTACCGGCAATGGCAGCAGCCTAGTACCACCTCGTGTTACAGGGATCTGCCTCCTCCCCTCTAAGATATCCTATGTCGGCCAACCAAAGTCAGACAAAAAGGTTGCATTCATTTTCAGATAATGAGAATAAGAAAGCCTGTTGATAATATTACTGTCAGATTCCCCCTTGTCACTACTTTGCCAAATTTTCATTGGTGTTCCACATAAACGATGGGAATATGTCTAACTGCTTTGTACTTTTTGGTGACTTTTCAATTCTGTCTGTGGTTCTTGCTACATATTTCTCTATTAAATTTCTTCACATTTTAAGGCATCTGTACACTTATTGCTATCTACAGAGCTATATAAAATGTCATGGCATCAATGATGCCTCATCCTTCTCACCAGCTGTCCTTCCTTCATGTTCATCCTGTCACTGCAGACTCACTGCAGAAGCCAGTAGGTGAGACATATCTAGCCTCCTTACAAAGACAGCTTCTCTTCCCAATAGCCCTGCATGACCTTAAAAATACACGATCTTGGATGAAACTTGTTAGCCACACTTAAACACAGAATTGCCACAGTGGAAAAAAAAACCCACAAGATAGACAATTTCTTTTGTCTGAATTGTCATATTAAATAGCTTGATCAGGCAAACAAATAAATAAATTCCATGTTTAGTTTTCTCTATTAGTTATTAATTGCCTTAGAGAGTGCAAAGTGAAGGTTGTTTAGTGGACATCACAAAATTCAGAGCCACCTTGGAAACAGTGTTAGCCAAGGTACCAGGGACAATCTTCCAAAGGACAGTTTTGGATAAGCAAAATTTCTTGGCAGAAATTCTATTCATTTTGAGGAAGACAGAAGTAATTTACCCTTCTGAACTTTATTCCAAGTAACTGAGTGTATAGACCTTCAGTTTCTCAAATACAGCTCATGCTTGAACAGATTATATTCAAGCAGAATTTGCATGTTCTTCACTTACCCTTAAACATAAAGAGCAGCATTAAACCTTTCCCAAGAACATGTCAGATCATAATCCAAGGGCAGATAGTTATCACTGTACTTCATTGGGTAGATCTGAAGTCTGGAGAGGTGAAGTCATGCATCCAAGGTCATCTGGTCTACCATTACCGGGGCTAAGAATAAACACTGCTGAGTCTTAGCAGAGCTTTCTGGTCACTAGCCCCTCCTGCTAGTTCCTTATGTTCACTATGAGAATGTGGCTGTGGGCTCATGTATCAGAGTATTTAAAAATACCTGGATCATTCACAGGCTTAAATTTCGCTGATTTTCAACAGATTCTGATGATACACATTCACTGCTAGTCAAGGGGGTAGAAGCAGTTTTACTGTGGCAGCATGGGCACGGGCATGTTTGCTTGGGTGGAATTGTGAGTCCCTTTGGCTAGATGGCTTCTAGAATTACAGCAGGTTATGAATAGCAGTCTTGGATGTCTGTATGTTGCACATCAGTGGGAAATAAAGATACAATCTGAGTCACATGGAAAGATTAACAAAACTGTTTATGTTCCCACTCTGATGCCTAGGCATCTACGCTCCCTTGTACTCAGTAGCATTAAAATGTATGTATTTTTATGAATCCCCAGAGGTGCTTGTTTTCCTTTTTTACGTGAGAGAGATCTTGCAAAAATGTCATTTGGACACTGTAAAATTCCCACTCTTTTAGCTCACTTTATTTGGGTGGCAGCTCTTTGGTAAGGAATTTCCATGGTTGGAAAAGCACCATCAAGGAACTACAGTCCATTATCATGAACTACAGCTTCTGTAGTCTTGAAATTGAACAAGGCAGTGACGATGAGGAAGGAGGAAGCTTATGAGGTGAGAAAACAAACATAGATTAAAGATGTAGGTTAGGACTACCATTAGCTGGAGTCCCAGGATAGCTACAGAAAAAATGGCCAGGCTGGCTCCAAAGCAAGAGGGACACAGTCAAGGCTGTATCAAGGTCCAAAGCATGACAAAAGGGCAAACACAAACAGAAAATACTGACCTGCCTCCTCCCTTCACTGCTGCGTTAATACTTTTGGGAAGCCCTGTTACACATATACCTGCTCACTGGGCTGGATAATGCCATTAGTAGCTGCATTCTGTGAATGCAACTGTAGATCACAGATTGTGTATGATGAGGCTGCCCACATGCAATTCATGCTACAGTTCCTAAGTACAAAATACAGTTTTCCCTCAGTACAAAATATTCCAGCACCAAAAAGGTGTGGTACCTGTATTCATAAACTGTTCATGGGTATCTCAGAGATGCCCACTTATCCCAGCTGGTTGCCTGTTTGTCTGAGATGATGAAAGAAGAAAAAAAGTGCATGCATCCTGTAGGATGTCAGGAATGTGACTGTAATAAAAATGTTCCTTGCTTGAAATATAACAGCCTTTTCAGTGTAATTTGAAGGCCTGCTGTTCATTTAAATTACCCACTGTGTGGCCTGTGTGCTATTATACTGCACAACATAAAAGGAATATATAGCATTTTCTTTCCCTAAAAGAAATAAGGAATGCTAATCTAGAACATTTTCAGAGTAGCACAGTCATGTTTATTTAAGAAAATTAGTACTTAAAAAATGAAGAAAAACTTAAAAATATTATACCATTTATACAAGTTAATTCTGCCCTTTTCTCTGCCACAGTTACTGTACCATAGGTTATTAATATGCAACAACATGGCTTTACTTGGAGCATTACGGGTGTCAGAAGACCTGAACTGTAACTGTGATCGTGAGATTCTTTGTGCAGACAACCAGTTAGGCAACAGCTAAATCAAAACTTGAGTTCTCTGAACACTCCTCTTGAGGAAAGGTGGTAGAATTGGATGCAAGAAGGTGTATGACTTTTGTTAATACACTCTGGGTCGTTTAGAGTATGTCTGAAGAATACAATGTGCACTGTGCAGAGATACTTGAGCCTGTGCCAGGTAAGCTAGCTCCAAAATCGAAAACAGCACAACCAGCTTGGCTCAGCAGTTCTCTCAAAGTATTGATTCTACTGACAGGTGCGGTGTGATGGCTTGAGTGACATGACGATTGTACATCTGGGACCTCTGCTAGTACCTGGATCCTGTGCTGCACAGATGTACACTGCATGTAGACATGTCCAAAGACCGCACAGCCTATACAGTGGCCAAAGGATTAAAGGTTTGCATTGGCAGAGGTAAGACTTAAAGAGCTTTTCCTACTGTGCAGCAATGCAATTACTAACACTACCACATTTATGCTGAGGGAGTCATTCACATATATAAACGGTGTACCTAAGAACATAATTTTCCTGAAAAGCCCACCTAAGTATTAGACAGCTATGACATGGCCATAATAATTCTTGTGGGGTCAGATTCTCATTGTTGTTACACTGAAGCTTTGCAGACTTCCGTTGAAGACAGAACTTGCCTAGCAGACTTCTTTTTTTGTGTGTGTAATAACACCTACTGAAGAAATGGGATTTCTAAGAATAAACTGCAATTTTATAAAGAATATTCTTATGTAGGATAGCAAAACACATGTGCCTTATGTCTTGTCAGTTTCATAAAATAACCCAGGGCTAGCTCAAAGAATGCTGCTGTTCCTATTGCCCTTTCTAGGGGAGAGTTTTTTGTAAGAAGTAAGCAGCCTTAAGCCAAATAATCAGTGGATGAAAGCCTAGCTCTATTGAAATGAGACGTCAACATGTGCCAGTTTACAGAGCTGAGAACTGGGACCTTTCTCTATAAGTAGGTTCTAAATAAATGAGCCCTTTCCATTCTGAACACTGCTGCAGTCCTGGAACACGGATGAATGCAGGTATATTCTGCCCAAATCAATTGTGCTGGCATAGACAAAGAGAATGCACTTGCATTAACTTCATAATTCTGTGAGTAACACAATCTCACTAAATCTAGAAAATTTTCTTTCCCTGCAAAATTTGCTGACATTTCATAGATAAACTTGATCATTCTAATTCATTGCTCTGCGGACATTACACATTTCATTTTATAAAATATTCTCAATAAAATCTCGGGAAGAATTATGTTGATGTATACAAATTGGAAATAGGCAAACGGTTCATTGAATCAAATTTTGGATGGAAACATTATGGACAGAAAAGATTTGCTTAGAGATGGTTTGCTAATCTGAAAAATATGCCATTAATTTTGGTCAGTTAGAAGAGGCTTAACTGAAAAGTAAAAATGCTGAAAACAAAATTGGTTCTGTTCTACCTTAAACCAGGATATCTGGTTAACCATGAAGGATTCTCCCCAGGGAAGAGAGCTACCAGAGAAAGCAAGAGGGAGAGGAATAGTTTAAAAGATTTCATTGAAATCCTTTACCTATGTCTAGGCAAGAGAGAAGCTGTTCATTCCTTTCTATGGCTTGTATTTCATTGCAAGAGGCTTCTTCTGTGTTGAGATGCATGCACTGCTTTAAAAAGATCCTGAGTTCAGTGAACTTTACAAGTATTGCCAATGAACATGACAACCATGTCATTTCCTCTGGGCAGAGACTGATGCTTCCCATTACCAGCAGATCCCAGGTTGAGCTGCAAAGTCCAGTTCAAGGCTGGACATTCATCTGTACACACCATATAGGTGTGCAATTCATGTGTTCATTATGTCAGATCATTTAGGTGTGCAGTTTGTTACTTCAACTAACCCAAAATTTTATATATATATGCCTGTTTGGCTTGGGGAATTTGATGAAATGCAGTATCCTAGCTTCTTTTTTGTTGCTTTTGGGTGTACTATTACCTTGCAAAACATCAGCATGACCTTCTGATCTTCACTCACTACAAAATAACCCAAAGTACAGCAGCTGAGTCCCTCACAAAATCTGTATTGACAAAGGATTATCTGGATATTGTCAGAGTTCTTCCTTCCTAATGATTTCAGTAATCTTACACGACTGGATTTTTTTCAATAAATATTAGCCCAGTGGTGTCAGATTTAGAGACCTTGTCACAGTGCCAACAGTCAGAAGGTGCTGGTGTTGCTTTTATTTCACACAGCAAGATCTAGAGCTCAGTTCAGGAGTGCACATTTGATTTCTTGTCAGCAAGGCACAGGATTTCCATCCCCACTCTGATGAGGCAGAAATGCTGAAAAAGCATCAGCACAAATATCCATCTCTTGAGTCAGTACAAAGATACATTTTTTTTATTTGCTATTTTATAGTCACCAAAATAAGAGGTTACATTAGTCAAACAAAGACTTTACACTGATCAAAACAAGTTGCACATTGCATTCCAGTCTTTAACCAGCTGGCATCTTTCACCAAGATATTCTGTGTGTTCATGTCATGACGTCACGTTACTAGTGGCAGGCTACTCTGTGCCACCTACCCTCACCTACGCTGATCACTTTTGAATAGGTCTGTGCATCCCACGCAATTCCGCTGACCTCATTAGCATGCATAAGTCTGCAAAAGACATGCATGTTTGAAGTACAGTTCGCAAAATTCCTGCATCAATCATTACTTCAGTGAAGCCTTCACATGATCCAATGTTCTGATGAGGTCTGTAGTGACCATCATTCCACTACAAAGGAAATAAGCTACACCACAAATCGCCTGAGCTCTTCACAGCTGTCTTCAACAGCAGAAAACAAGGATTTAAGACACACTTCTACAATTAAATCCACCAAACCTGTTGTACCCTCAGTACAAGAGTAGTATAAGCTCAGCAGACTGAAGGCTTTCCTTCACATCCTATTGGTCTGCTTTCAGGATGCAAACATTACACTATGAATGGCCTGCATGATCCCTGATATTATGTAAAAA
>VZSZ01007830.1:126026-158628 GCA_013398815.1 Ibidorhyncha struthersii
CTTGAGGCACCAGAATCGATGCCCCTCTTAGCACTCCCCAAAGAAAGCTGTGAAGGAGGTTTTATACCATATTTTAGATTACACCTTCTTAGGAGTTCAGAGTGAAACCTTGCCATCTGTTCCATTTTCTGCAGTTCTTCAGAACCTGAGTAGCCAATAATAGCAACCTAGAGTGTCCCCTGGCGCTGCAGCTGTGAAAAAAATTCTGTTTGAAAATATCTCACCCTGAAACAGAATAAGCCTAGGGGAGAATATTTTTTTAAAAAAATTGCTAAATTATATGTGGTAAGATATCCACTTTGGTTCTAATTCTACAAGGAAGGATTAAAAAGGCAATGTACTGAGCAGTTCAGTTGCAGTTCTGTTGAAGCCAGTGGTGTTAAAATGATTTACTCCAGCAACAAATTTATCCTATATACATTACACAATTACATAAATATATTAGATAAATAGATTTTTTAAAGTATATACCGTTATCCACACGAGTCATTAGAATTCAAGAGGCAAATCCGAATCATTTACAATTTATCTTTTAATCAAACTTTGAGTATCAATAAGACTAACTTTAACTTCTGGTGTCTTAAAAAAATTTTTTTTTAAAAAAATTTCCACTTTATAGAATCATAGAATCGTTATGGCTGGAAAAGACATATACACACAAATGAAAGCACAGAAACTGTCTTATAAAAATATCAGACAAATGAATGTTTAACCAGGAGCACACTGAAGAAAATGACTTTGAATAAGAAAAGCACAGAAATGTATTGCTGGAAATTACATATTTTTGATATCTCCTTCAACTGTGCTATGCAATATAACAGTGTACCAAACTGTTGTCATTATTACAAATATTTCTACACTGCCTCTTGATAACTTTAAAGTGTCTGTTAGTTTACTAGAAATTCCAGTACTGTGCAAAGTCATATTGATAATGTACTACAGCAATATGCTGGTGAAGGTTTGTGAAAGTTTGGGAAAAGGATTTTGAGTAGCCAGTGGAAATCATAAAATAAAAATATACTAATTAAAATAACTAAGAGGTGCTTTAAAAAAATTATTTGTGAGGTAGGTTAAATGAGATCTAGAAAACACTTAAGGGAATAGTTCCTTCAATCTTTCCCCAAGATGGTATTTTCAGACACCAGGTCACCATACTATCATCAGGACTTGTGCCATGTTAATGTGCTTTGATTTTGTTAGTAGATAATTTTTTTTTCCTTTTGTTGTGCCTTTTAATTGCTCTGTAAATTAACCTGCAATGCTCTGCAGTACTAACATTCTCTCTAATGAAAAACAAAGCTAAGAAAGTGAAATCAGACAGTGAAAACATGCAACAAATCACTAGTATTCTGCTCTTGCTCAGAGTTTCTTGGCATTTAGGTGCCGATTTCCACATTGCAGTAATCCATTTGAACCTTATGTCACAAACACCTTCTTTCAAGTCAATAAAACCATACAGGACCTTATCTAGTTATTACCTAGATTCTATCTTCCATTTTGTCTAGTATCGAGTGTAACTGCTTCCATCCAGTGAAATCCAGGTATATGAAAAAGAGTTTTTCATCTCTTTGCTGGGCTTACAATTTGGATATATTTCTCATTCATTTGAACTCAGGGTTGGTATGTACTTGGTGAAATCTATGCCATTATGTCAGGTCCCAGAAAACTTGCCTGTCATGGATTAAGAAATACTGTGACATGTCCATTGTTGCTGCAGTATATATTCTCTTTGTGTTAAAAATATTTATCCAGAATACAATTTTTTTTCTGGTGTTTTTAAGTATGGCCTGTATGAATACCAATAGATGTGGCTCCAGCCAATACTAAATTACACTTTAAGCAACACTGGAAATTTAAAATAAACTATCCTCTATTCAGTGCTCTGTTCTGCATTTTCTTGGGTAATGCAGAGCAGAGACACGGAAAAGAATAGTTAGGGATACAAAAGGGCACAGATAATTTACGGCACATACTACTTGCTAATGTCAAAACAGTTGCCCTAAAACTCATCTTCTGAAACTGCATGCATCTTTTACAACAGGAAAGACTGTCAGCCACCTCACTGATTTCTTCTTATTAAGGGATATTGCCTACATTAACGCTGGAGTTTCTGTTTGGGGGTTGGTTTTTTTTTTGCTTTGACTTTTGCAGCTTTCCAAAAAAATAGTTAATTTAACCTAACGCTTAACTCATTTGGTCTCCCACTGATCCTTTCACCTTTTGTCCTACTGTCACAATTCTGGCCTTGCAAACCAGGACAAAACAAAGCCAAGAAAATGAATTAGCTCTGTAATTTATTAGAGTGCTATTTTCATTACAGGTATCTTTAAATTGCCTTTTCACATAACAAAGTGCCGTAGAGTGGAGGAAGTTATACCTGCAACCATTTCAGAGCTCTTTTAATTGACAGAATACCACAAACAATTTTTCTGTATTCATCACATCGATTACTGGTTTTGATGGATAAAGCTTAATCATAAAATATTTCTATGTTAGTCATAAAAAATATTATTTTATAAGAAAATTCTTTATCCACTCTGTCTCCATTTTAAGCACATATGAACAAAAATTTGTAATCAGGAGCCTATTGAATGCAACCAGATTTCTGCATAGTAGGAAAATGAAAGGAAGCTGCTGGACAGACTAAATTGCTTCAAACATGGGAGAGTTTCAGGGTCCAGAGAGATCAAGCTAACGTACTAAACGGGAGGACAAGTAATAAAAATCAACCAGAAGATGGAATAGAAATAGTAAATAAGAACTATTGTGTCTGTAGCCCTTTGGAGGATAAAGAGAACAGGAAGAAAGTTAAAATAACATCTTTGACTCTGATGCTATGGTAAAGGGCATTATGCTTCAACAGACTGTACAAGAATTGCAGAAATCAGAGATGACCACAGTTTTAACAGATTATATTGAAAAATTATGAAAAACAGTATAAAAAATGCCCTGTTTGGTTACTCTGCAGGGAAGCATGCAGGCTAAAATAGTAGGCATCTGTTTTTCTATAGCTACAGTTTCTTCTGCAGTTGTCTGAATTACAGCATTTTAGATGACTGTAGCATGTCACCAAGGGGAATTGTACCTTATGTTCCACTAATTTCATTATTTTTCAGAACAAACTTATTTTTTGCATTCACGTATTGTGACAGTTAGCTCAAGTCCAGTAACAATAACTTCCCCATAATCGTGCAATTTTGTGGGTTTAATTAGACTGCATTTGAAAATCATATATTTCTTCTGTATACATTTCTCTGTATGTACTTATATATAAACACATAAATAAATGTGTTTTTTATGTATATATACACAAAAACTTGAAGCTTGAAAAATTAGAGATTCCATTTAGGTAACAGTACCTATAATAGAAATTAATGTATCTGTCAGATAATTATCCACTATTTCTAATGTATGGTATCACCATATGTTCAGGTAATAAATAGGAAATATGCTCAGAATACTGTACTTAAAAAAAACCCACTTCTTTGTCTTCATAGCTACTTTGTCTGTTCCCTACCTCCCCTTCAAAATTCAGGGCAGAGATATTTAAATCAAAGGATGCGCCAAAAATGCCCGATGTTTTGCTCATTCATTAAACACATGCTGCTGCCCGAGTTTTTTGAGAATCTCAGCTACAGTGATCACTGAATCTGTGCTGATTACTGGCCACATCACAGTCCTTACTCTTATTTGCGTACTGTGCATTTATGTATTTAATTTCTATAGACCAACCAATAAAATCCCCAATATTTTGAAAGGGTGTCTCATGTAATTTTTAGAATTTAGCCAGAAAATGTAATTAGCACAGATCTTCCAGTATATTTGTCCTCTGAGAGGATGGTGACAATGTAAGAAAATGCACTGTTAAGCTTTTTCTGCTTCAAGCAGAGCAACACCGCTGATGTAATTGAATTTGAAAACAGTGGGCTGCTGCCAACCATGTGCTTCTGAAATCTGATCACATGTGAACACTTTCAGGAACTGAAACACACATAAGCTAACATTTCCTGAAGGTTTGAAAATTTTCACAGCAAATACAACCAAAACACAAAAAATAACATCCCTCCCCCCTCCAATTACACTGGAGATGTTTAGGGTACACCAGAAAACAAAAGTATTTTTGGAATTAGGTTGTACCAGGGACCAGTATCATACTCTTCTTATACCAAACCTACCTATGAGTACTGAACATCATAGAATCATAGAATTGACTAGGTTGGAAGGGACCTTTAAGATCATCAAGTACAACCATCAACCTAACACTGCCAAAACCCCCACAAAACCACGTCCCTAAGCACCACATCTACACATCTTTTAAATACCTCCAGGGATGGCAACTCCACCACTTCCCTGGGCAGTGGTTCCCTCAGCCACTCCTCATAAGACTTGTTCTCTAGAACCTTCACCAGCTTCATTGCCCTTCTTTGGACACGCTCCAGCATCTTTATGTCTTTCTTGTAGTAAGGAACACAAAACTGAATGTGATATTTGAGGTGTGGCCTCACCAGTGCCGAGTACAAGTGCACAATCTCTTCCCTAGTCCTGCTTACCCCCTTATTCTTGATACAGGCCAGGATGCTGTTGGCCTTCTTGGCCACCTGGGCACACTGCTGGCTCATATTCAGGGAGCTGTCAACCAGCTTCCCCAGGTCCTTCTCCACAAGGCAGCTTTCCAGCCATTCTTCCCCAAGCCTGTAATGCAGCATGGGGTGGTAATGACCTAAGTGCAGGACCCAGCACTTGGCCTTGTTGCATTTCACACCATCAGAAACAATTGGAAAAGGATGGGATTTCAGAACTCATACTGATGATGATGACAAAAAATTCAACTAGTTGTTTTGCACAGGATATTTTCATATGAAGCAGCTGCTACTTGTGTGTTAAAACTCCCCAACATATGGCACTCTCTATTTAAACTATATGAACAAATAAGTCCATAAACATATTATTGTGCCTTTCAGTGATATTTATGTATTTTGGCAGAAAACATCTAAGGTTATTCTCCTTCAGTCAGTCTTGAAAAGTCATATGGGTGACAGGAGCTTAAATTGTCTGTTTCAGCTTTCTCCTTATCGTCTGAGGTTACTGCAGGCAAATACTTGTGTTTCCAAACTCAAAAGGTAAAGTACTTTAAAGTGCATCAGCCCCAGCATAAAGTTCATTTCTCTCCAACTAACTGTGAAAATTCTGACAAACTGTGCCTTTTACTCACCTGCAACTGCAGTTACTGAACATATTCATAGGCTCCTATATAGCCTATGGTACCTACCCCTCTTCAGTTGCAGTCTGTATTTGAAATAATTTGTTTCAATCAGGTAACCAGAGAAAAATGTACATATCCAGCTTCAGTGGGGAAACATAACCAAACTCATGCAATAGGCATGCTTCAGACTGAGTCAGTTGTTTTGCATGTCTCTATTTATAGCCATTTGTGTTGTGTGACTGATTCAGAGTAAGCATTACGAACGGTTATAAAAAGAATCAAGGAAGCTTTGGATTCTATAATGTATAGATTATAAACATCAGTTCATCTAAGTTGCATGAGGGTTAGGATATGCTTCTTACCCCATATCAACTCAGTTCTGTCATGCTGAGCATAATTAAGCTGGACATATTAGTCCTACTGGTATTTTACAGTACAAGAAAAGGATTATATGCATGGAAAATGGTTAACTCTGACAAAATAAAATGAGGCAATTACTTTTATGGATTGATTTACCTTCTATTTCCAAACAGTCTTATCATCTCATAATGAACCATAGCTCACATTGACCTGTGGTGGAATCTCTAAATCTCTATGTAAAAGAGCTTAAGCAGGTGTAAGATGTGCAAAGTGACATCCTCCCCACAAATTAAACAAAAAAAATACCCCAAACAACAAAAAAACAGTAAAAAATCCAGCTCAAGAAATGAAAAATTATCACTTCTGCAAGAGCTCTCTTCAAGCAAGACATTAAGTTGCCCAAGTGCTATTTATGAATTAGTGATATTTTTGAAAAGTTTTTTCTTCTATGCAAAAAGGTCAACTATAACTCAAGATGTAAAAGAAATAAAACAGCCTTTTTGTTCTAAGGAAAATATTAAAGAGGCGTCATTAATACACGGTGGAACAAACCCATCCTTGGCTCACCTGTTTCTGAGTCAGTGCTAAAGAGGAAAGCCAGGCAAAGGGAAACAGCTGAAGTAACAGTTTCTTAACCCGCAAAGGGAAATGAACCAACTTTACTTCTGTGTATCATGAGTGTTTAGCTTGCTGTTGCTGTTATTATTTAATAACTCCATCATGGTTACATCCAGTGACTCCAGACCTTGGTCTGTTCATGGAAGGGAAGCTGATGAGTGAGTGACGAGTCCTGAGGGTGTATATTCCAGCCCATTTCCAAACACAAGCTTGTTATTAATTCTCAACATATTCTTTGTGCAGTAAAAAAAGGATCACAGAAAACTGAACTTCCATTTCCAATTCTGATTTCCAGCAGATAAATGATAATGAATCCCTTGCTTCATCAGGGATAAGTAGTTGTGCCAGAAATGTCTTGTTGACAAAGACACCATTGTGTCTCTGACGTTGGGTCTGTGGCCATGTCATTGTTGCTTGTGAAAATGTTCCTGTTTCTCTTCCATCTGTTTCCACCTTAAAACGGTTATGATGACATCTCAGGACACCATATTCAGTGATAAAACATTGTATATTAAGACAGGTGAGCATCAGTCACCATTATTTTCCTGATCATAATGTGACTTGGCCGTGGCAAAGAGTTTCTCCACTGACATCCTGGAAGTATTGATAGGAGTCTTTTACCAGGAAGAGATTAAATAATAATTGCAGATCCCAAATTTTCTTCCCAGCAAATGTTACATTTAGGAGGCAGAGAAGAGATACTCAGAAGCCCTATTGATGTCAACAAACTGCTTGAGCAAAGTCATGGTATAAATAATACTGAGTCCTCGTTTCCCTAAACCCAAGAGTGTCTGCTGCTTCCCCTGCCACGTTCTTCAGAGGAAATCTTTTGCATCATCAATATTCCCCGCTCTCTATTTACATACTTATGTATGAGTATATATCTTTGTTTCTGTGTTGTGTATAAAATAATTTGGGACCTTCTCCCTGCTACACCTTTCTTAATGTTTTTGTAGGATCAAGGTCGTCTCTTCTGAAGACCTCTCCTCTGAAGCCTACAAATTTCATCGAATTTATCAGTATTTCCTTAAAGAAAGTTAAAATGCATTAGACGAAAGGCACAGGATTGACCACAGGTTACTTTAGTCTACGCTTGATGACATGGATTTGTGGCAGAGTTTGGCAGAGGCTGGGGAAATTATTGTTATCTGACCCTATCACAGGCAGCTGCACAGGTTTAATGCTGTGCTTGGTTCATATGGTTTTGTTATTGAGTTCCAGAACCACAAAGGTGGCTTTGTTTCTTGAGAACTCAGCTAGCCATTTGCATGAGTTACCGCTGAAGTTTAGCGAGCAGAATTTTCCATGTTTAAACAAATAGCTATTCTTCCAGCTAGTCATTGGCACCCTCTTTTTCTTTTCCCTTGTGACAACATATGAACTAAATCCTGTTTGGGGCTCTGGCATCCTCCACCCTTAGCATTTGATTAAGCCTTCTTGTTAGCCCTTGGTACAGCAGCCTGGGCACTGTTTCTTCACCAGCTGTCTTTCTTGCTTCACATTGCAGCAGCTGATCCCAACATGCTTTGACAGACTTTCACGGTCTATGATGACAAAATACCTCCAGGATTTTTTATCTCTCTTTTTCTCTTCCCACATTTTCATGCCACGGCACTGAAAACAGCTGCATTATACATCTTTGCTCCCATAATGAAGCAAACTCTGTCCTGGGAAGAGTTCTAGGGATAGAGACAGAAGCAGAAAGGAGCTTGATGTGTATGTCCACCATGACTCGTCTCACAACACTGAATCAAAAAAACTTACTGCCTTTCGCTATCAGCTACACAAGGTCAGTGATTCACCTCTGAATTTTTCTATCAAAAAAAAAGGAATCTGGCACTAATAAAAAATCCAATTTCTAAAGAAAATAGAAAACACATAAAAATACAAAACTCTTTTATTTTAAAATTGCATTCCTTTTTACATGATATGCATTGAACAATAAAATGATTTTTTGCACTCAGTGCTTCCAATGCTGAAGATTTAGATTCCAACAACTCCTTTTGCTGGCTCAAAATACCCATGGAAACTGACGTTGGCATACCTCTGTTATGGTTTCTGGAATATCTCTATACCAGACACCTCTCTTGCTTTCTAGAATTTCCAGTATTTCATTTTTCAAAAAATTTTTCTTTTCTTTATTTTTTTATTTTCTCCTTTCTCAACTGGAAGAAAAACACAAAATAGGAACAATTCTAGAGAAAGTAAGAATTATTTTCTAAATTCAGAATGAAGTTGCTGAAATATTCTGGTATTGCAATGTGAAATGGTGTCATCTTTCAGTCATTTTTGTTCAGGGGTTTCTGCTATAATATCTTCTAGAAGTCAGGGAAATCGGCACCAATGCAACAGAGAGTTTGGCTTCTTCCTTTAATATTTTCTTTTTTATTAAAAGTTCCTGGCATCAGATCTGGCCTTTGACAAGAATGCCTTTTCTGACAGATGGTTGCATCCAATAAAGTTTCAAATAATGCTATTAATAAAGTTAGTGCTCCACATGCACTATTTTGCACATGCAATTCTCCATGCAAATCAAGGCTGTAGTGTCAGGGAGCCGTGAGGGGCAGCTGCTCCACACAGGCAGGGGTGCCCCATAGCTGGGGTGATAGGGGCAGGACAGGCAGTGGCCTCCCTGGCTACTGGGAGAGCACGGCAGGGCCAGTGACAGTAATCAGGGGCAGCCAAGAGGCCCGTGATGTCTGGGCAAGTCACAGGGCTGAGGCAGGTCTGAGGCCAAGCCGAGATGTCGGGTCTGGTGGCCGGGTCTGCAAGGGTTGGTAGCTGGGCATGGTCACAGTCACGGCTGTGGTGCAGTCCTAGAAAGGGCCTGAGCCCACAGTGGCTCCTAAGCCGAGGCAAGGAGGCTTTACTAAGACTTTTTCTCACACAACTCTTTCCCAGGAGCATGACGTAAGGACACAAAATATCAGGGCTGGCCTTGAGGACGGGCAGCCAAAGGCCTGGAGCAGCAGAAGCAGCAGAGGCTGCTGATGTACACAGGCTCTCCCTGGCACTTAGTTGCTCCCTTCTCCCAAGGAAACTGAGAAATTTCCAATCTATAAAAGCTAGTTCACATCACAGCCCCACCCTGAGACCTGAGCAGAAGAGGAAATCCCACTGACAGGCAGACAGCCGTAACATGCAAATTGCTATACAACTACAAAAGAACGCTCCAGCACAGCGATGCAGTGTCAGGAATGATGTTATATCAGGATTTTGCAGGATGACTACTTCGTGCTGCTTTGCTTCTCCACCTAATTACAAAGGGGATCTTTAGGGCTGTGAGTATCGGTGAGACACGTCTCCAGCAGCCAGCACCTACTCTGTGGTGCTGAAATAATAATGCAGCTAAGCAAGAGAGACATGAATTTCCTTCATTAGTAAGTTGCACAAGGCTTGGCATTACTATCTTGCTTGTTCATTTAGATTGACCTCGACAAGATAAGATTCGTATGCAATAATTGTCTCAGGCTGATGGCTTAATAATGTCTCTAAATTGCTGTCAATGATAAACACTTATAATTTGTCTATTATTTCATAATGTAGAAATGTGAAAGACATCCCTCATTCATTCATTTTGAATCATCTTCAGTTCCTTCATGCCCATGTTTTTTCCCCAAATCTGTAATAATAAAAGCTCTGATGAGTCATTTCCTCCACAGCTTGAAAGCAATACTTTTAGCTTATTTGAGAAGCAAGAGTTTGAAATTGGTGTCAAATAGATTAAAAATTAGCTTAATGGTGGCAAATAATAACACAGTATCTCCTCAGCAGTACAGACAATAGCCAGTGTACAGAGAAAAGTAAAAGAACAAAGAAGATTCAAACCCACAGCACAGTGTATGAAAGAATCCAATATAACCTTCTACTTCTTTACAATGCATTATTTAATGACTATATGTGCTGTGATTTCTGAGCATGTAGTGCTACATACTGATGTTGAGGTACAAAATTTCCTCCGCACTGCAATCCCAGCGTGCCATAAAAAAACTACTATGTAGTCTTTGCAATTTAATCTAGTCCGTGGACCAATGGAAGACTAATTCCAACAGCCCCACAGACTACAGGTAAGATGTGAACACAGCTTGGATGCTATTGGTAGAGTATAAGAGAACAGCAATTTTAAACTGGAAGCATAGGGAAAAAAAAGATGAATAGTTCTTTGTTTTATAACATCCAGACTCTAACAAAATTATATGAGTATCAAGGGAAGATATGATATAGAGGCTCCACAATCAAATTACAGTGATTGAAAAAGCCAATAAAGAAGAGAGAAATCAGAAGTTTCCAGCAAATGTTGGCAGGGCAAAAAGTCTGTGTGGCTGGTAAAACAATAACAACATTTCTTGATAGACTTGCTTAATGTAAAACTTTTATAATTTCTGTTTGCTTCTTATAACCCAGATGAGCATTTTCTTGTGTCTTGCTGGCATCACATGAGACTTTGGGGTTCAGGAAAATGAGATACTAAAAATATTTATTTCAGCTGAAGACTGTAAACTGATGTACAAAAAGTCCCAACCTACCCCTACCACCACTACCTAAAGTTACACATGACATCTTCCCTATTCATAGTTTGAGATTCCTGAGCTGAAAATCCATCATGGTGCATTGTTAGAGGAGCATGCAATGTGAGCAAAACTCAGAAAAAGACAAAATACAATCAAAAGCCAAAACTGAAACAAAAATATCCCAGGAAAAAAAAACCAAACAAATAGCTTTTAATTTATGACCTATAAAGAATTAGGAAGTCAAGTTTTCACACTGTGTGTGAATATATCATATAAAAACTTGTCATCACTATGTTTTCAAACCCCCTTTCACCACATCAAAGGTTAACATCAGTTTCAAAACATTACGTGGTGTGCTTCTTTCTCTCCTCATTATTTAACTATCTTGCATGAGTCCTCACTGGAAAGGAACTGTACACAAGAACAACACAGAGAGGGACCCCCAGAGTCTTGCTCGAGTCTTACTCTTGCCTTATGTGCTTTCTTCTTAAATTTTCTTCCTGTTCCTATGTTCTCCTTGATGCATAGTTAATTAGCTTTTCCTGTTAACATTATTACCTTTCCATGATAGTCTGTGTGCAAGAAACATTGCAGAGGTAAGCCCAAGTCTCTTTCATTCCTGGCAACTACTTCTACAATAACAGCAGTATAAAATAGGCCTTCATTAAGAAATCCCAACACCCCAAAAACTGAAACAAAACCGCTCCCTCTAAGTAACTTCCAGGTATGTTTTGCTGGGAGTGCCATGACAGTTCTTTCTTACATTATGCTCCTTTCATACTTTGTGCATATTGTCTTTTTACCCTTTTGTTACATTATGCTACACATTTGGTAAGATTTTTGTTTTCAGCTATTGTTTTGGGAAGTGCCTAACAAATCCCAGGGCACTAAAGGAAATTATGGTGATCAGCAGGATGGTCAAAAGGTAAAGTCCTAAAACTAACCCGCTATCACTTGCAAGGCTTGAGAGAACATATAGTTTATGAAGGAAAGTTATAAATGTAAATTATTGTCAGGATGCTATACCACACTTTCTGTCACAGCAAGCATGTTGCATAGGCAATTCATTTGCTCACAGGTGGTTTATGACTGTTTTTTTCTAAACATAGATGCACTTGTGTCTGCTGTTGTAAATAAAGACTTCAGAAAGCAAGCTGCAAAGAGCGTTCAACCTAACTCAGCTTTTACGAATGTTTTATGTGGGTCTAAGAAAGCAAGGTGACACCTTAATATCAGTGGCAATGACCATTATTTATTCATTGTTTCCATCCCTTAGTGAGTTTGAAGAGGCCTCCTCTATTTCGTAGCTCTATTTTCTATTAGGACACCAGTGACAGCATCTGCACGTAAGGTTTCATGTTCCCATCTTACTCTGTGCCAGATCAGCTTAACTGAGTTATCCAGATGTTTCCAAAGTAAAATTGTCTATGTCTAACGTCTAACCCTTTATTTAAGAAAAACCTTTTTGTATATATATAAAAATAATATTTGTGCATCTCAGGCTGTATGTATTTACTCACAAGCTCTCTTACTCATTCACAAGTTCTGCTCCTAGCAGAAAATGATTCAGGGATTGTAAGGCTTCCCTCTGCTATTAAAAATAATATTTCAGATTGCAGTTTATATATTTTAAACACAAGAATATACAAGACCACACAGAAACTAGCTCAAAATCCTGTTTCCAATGGTGGCCAAAAGCAAATGATGAAGGAAGACTTCATGAAAAGGGAAAACCTCCTGATTTTTTCCCAGCTGTCAACCGCTTGAGTCTGAGGGATCTCCTGATTAGTACATGATACCTCCGAATAGGAAGATCTTTGTATTGAAAACCCTTCAGAGGATTTCTCTTTTATAAGCATGGGCATTTACCTCTTAATCTAGCACCAGATCTTTGAACTCTACAGCAACATGTAGCAAGGCTTCCCACAGCTTCACTAGACACTGTGTGAAGAACTATGCCTTTGTTTTGAATTTGTTGTCCTCTCAGTTTTAATTGGTGACCTTACCCAGTCACTCTATGCAAGTTATTCTTTTATAGTCCTCTATCAAATCTTCCCTGCTTGACTGTTTCCTAGGCTGAAGAGGCTTAGTGTTTTCCTCTCTATCTTGATTACTGCTTTCAAAATAGAACCACTCACAGCAGCAGCTATCATAGTGTAAACAGCTGCTTTTAAAGTATAAATTCAATGCAAAGGTAAGGACCCAGCATAAAACAGCGCAGTGATAATATCGAATGTTTTTCTACAACAGTCACATGACACAAAATTATTCTTAGCCAAAGCTTTTTTCCCCTTAAGTGATATAGTAATGCATAAACAAAATCAAGGTCTGTGTTTGCCCCTCTACCTGACCTACCTAACCATGACAGAGAAAATGTCATAACAAATTTGCCTCAGAATCTAATTTTCATGCCCTTTTCTACTTTATCTTATGAATTTTCAGTCAGAGAGCCCCCTGAGCTCCAGCTTTGGAATATAACAAGCAGGAAGTTTCTTCTAGTTTTTGCATGGTGTCCATCACCACTACACCAGGGCAACTGATATAATGCTGTGCCCACCACACACGCACACCACACACTCGCACTCAGCAAGCACTGAACAATATTTTCCCTCCATTTATGGCAGACTTACAATTTTTCCTCTAAATACATGAAAGTTTGTGGTCATTCTAGACTACTTGTTCACAACAATTTTTTTTTTGTGACAGTCTCTGGTCAGTAGACCATTTTATCAAAAAAAACCCTCGATGTGGAATGTGAATTTCTTTTTTGATGTGAACAAACCAAAATCTCCAAAGATATGTTCCAGCTGGCAAATGAAAATCGAGAAATGTAACTAAAAAGTAGATCATGGGCTCATAGATAAGCATCTATGTGCAAATACACCTTAGATAATTTTGATGAGATCAATACAAACAGATGCAAAACGAAGAGTCTAAAGATTCTACAGAAAAGCCTAGAAAAAATGAGAATGACTCCAAAGTGCTCAAGGGAAAATATAAGGCACAGCTTCCTCTACAGGCCTTACAAAAATTATATTATAGGTCAGATGTGGAACATAAACTATATAATACAGTACATAGAGAGCATGAAGCAAAAATTTCTACCTAGAGTGGGTAAACAATTGTGCAAAAAAAATGCCCTTTTCTTTGTTTTTTTCAGGGCAAAAAAGTGTGTAAGTTTGTAAAGCTGAAACAAAATGTTAGTTTTCAGATGTATTCAACATGAAATTGTAGTTCTCCACTGTGGTGCACTACTTATAGGGATTATTGTCCAGGTTGTTGGAAACCCTTATTTTCTCCTGTATGTTAGCACTCAGATCCGACTATATCCCATATCATGTACCTAAAAACATGGATGAGAAAGGCTTCACATTGTTGGACATGTAGCTGAAGAAGAGAACCTAAAAAACAAGCAGGAAATGAGTTTAAAATCACGATGCTGATACAACAAGTGCAGGCTAATGTGGGCAATTACATATTTACAGATTATTTGGCAGCCTGGTTTACCAAACGTGATTTCGGCTATCAACAACTGGTGTACTGGGACATTTCACAGAACCCAAGCTAATCTCACTGGACAGTACACCAGGAACCAGGATTTCTAGAGGGCAGGAGAAAGAGCCATCAAGGAATCCTTAGACACACACTTAGCCAGGTCAAGCTGAGCTTTCCATGCTGTCAACAGCAGAGCCAAAAGCAAAAGGGGTGGGAAGAACATGTCAGAAGTCTCATAATTGGGAAGAAAAGAGCAAGGAATAGAAACTTTTAAAAATGCTGTTGAGCACCAGGAACAATCTGGAGGCAGTGAGGTATGAAGCACTGCCAGTTTTCCCTGTTGAGGCTTGCTTACAGCAAGATTATAAACTACTCATCTCTCCTTTAATACTGTATTTATCTAGTGCTGTGAGGAACTGAGCTCTGACACCACTTAATGGCATTGATTGCAATAGCCCTGTGAACCTGGCATGTGAGCTGTCTCCCAGTGCATGCATCTGGCCTGGCAGAATGGGGGAAAAGGACCAAATAATCTCGTGCTAACACTCATTCCACCACAGACTTACACAGACAGCACCATCCTGAGACCTCTCACAATTCCTCTGAAGCATCAGAGGAAATACTTTTCTTGCAAGATGTAGAATCATAGAATCATAGAATCAATCATTATGGTTGAAAGAGACCTTTAAGATCATCAAGTCCAACCATTAACCTAGCACTGCCAAGTTAACAAGTTACCAAATGTGAAATGTAGTAATGAATTCTATAACCATCCTGAAAATCACAGGATTTGACATGACTTAAATGACATCAAATGGATACGCAGGTCACAGACAAAAAATCGGCCTCTGGGACACTGCTCAGAAAAGTGCAGACAGATGGAGGAGGAAAAGGAAGGGATGGCTCTCAATAGACTCCTGTACCATTTAAGGTGAGTGGGAACTTCTCTATTGATATTCAGTGTGACATCTTACTCCTGCTAAAACTTACTCAGGGCCTACCCTGCTAAGTTTTGCTCAGTATTGAAATATGATGTGCTAGGAAGCATTGCTTATTTTAAAAGGATTACTTAACAGTTTTCCAGACACTATGTCCTAGATTATGAAGCTATGAATACAGCTTTTGATAACAAATTAATTTACCATCTGACCAGTCTAGAGAGGTAAGACATGGATTAAATAAATGGATTGTATTTGCAGTGGTCATACTTTATAGCAATATTGATAACAAGTTACTCCAATATGCTGTCACTGGTAAAAATGCTGCAAGTCCTGTATCTAAGTTTTTCCACAGAAAATGGAATGCTAGCTTATGCTTGTCCCCAAAGAAAATTATACAAAGGAACCAAACAAATGTACTTCTGGCAGGTGTTTTCCCACTGACATGAAAGATGGAGACTCTTTGAAGCCCATTAAGTGGTACTTCAGTGATGGTAGCGTTGTAAAATGTTATAGTATGTATGGAACTGTTACAGACATCTGATTGTGGAAGTACCTTTCAAGCCACTTGAAAAAAGAAATAACCCTTAAAATTGGTGAATTTTTAGCCCTCGCTTCAGGTCTTTTTCAGAATAGCAGCCATCACCATATTTCCCTGAAGGGATGTTACATAAAAGGCTGTTTCCTAATGGACACAGCAGAGTGTGCTTTATGCTCACAGAGGAGAGAAATAATTTATTGAGTGCATGTAGCAGTGGACTAATACAAGCTCTAAGAAAAAACAATTGTCTTGTATCTGTAAAAGCTGCCTTCTAAGTGACGGTTTGGATATTATATTAATTTCTAAAAAGTGTGGAATGCTAGTTAACACATTGCATTAAAAAATAGTGATTCCCAAAATAAGAGTGATGACCTCAGTAGGAGCTGTGGCACCTAACAGTAGAGGGATGAACTGAACAAAAATAAACCTGCAGAAGTGAGAATCATAAAACGTGTCGTAAATCAAGAGGTGAAACTGGAATTGAGGTCATGTTTAGGAACTGAGAATTGGGGATATGTTGACTCTTTACCCAGTTTTCCTTTATGGATAATATATGAAAGTATTTGCTATGAACTCGCTGAGATCTTACAGGAGAATTTTATGCTGCTCTAGAGCTTACTGCTTACCTCGCAATCTGCTGGTTATTTGCAATTATTGATTACTGATTATTGATTACATGATTATCATGCTGTGTATGATAATACTCTGAATAGGAATCTTCCCTGTAAACCAGAAACAGCAATACTCAGTGTCATGGTTTAACCCCAGGCGGCAATTAAGCACCACACAGCCGCTCGCTCTCTGCAGCGGGATGGGGAAGAGAATTGGAAGGGTAAAAGTGAGAAAACTCATGGGTTGAGATAAAAAAAGTTTAATAATTGAAATAAAATAAAATAATAATGAAAATAATAATAACAAACTGTAATGAAAAGGAAAATAACAGAAAGAGAGAAACAAAAGCCAAGAAAGACAAGTGATATAAATGAAAACATTTGCTCATCACCAAGGAACCGCTGCCAAGCAGACCCCAAGCAGCACCTCCCACCAACCTCCCCCCTAGTTTTACTGCTGAGCGTGTCATCATATGGTGTGGAATATCCCTTTGGTCAGTTGGAGTCAGCTGTCATAGCTATCTCCCCTGCCAACTTCTTGCCCATCCCCAGCCTACTCACTGGCAGGCTGGTGTGAGGAGCGGAAAAGGCCCTGAATATGTAAGCGCTGTTCACCAATAACTAAAACATCCCTATATTATCAACACTCTTTCCAGCACAAAACCAAAACACAGCCCTGTACTAGCTACTATGAAGAAAATTAACTCTATCCTATCCAAAACCAGCACACTCAGTTAAAGCATCTCTGCAATAATGTTTTGACTATAGCTAGCTCTAAATCTACAACATTTGCTTGCCACTGAGGTACCTCTCCTCAGAGAGAAGACTTTCTGTCTTTTGAGGTCAGTGGTAGTTCACTTACTCATGTTTAACAGCAGAGTTTTTTACTCATTATGGCTTGTTCTAATTAACAGAGCATTAAAATATACTGACATCTTTCTTTCCAAATATTTTGGAAGACAGTATTCTTGACTGATCTTGCTATTCACATTAAAAAATAATAAAAAAAAATAGAAGACAGAATAGAGGCTTGTCATGCTGATACTTGCAAAATCTTCTGAACTTATATTTGTTGTTGACACATCTCCCAGCTAAGACATCAAGATAGCAGATGCAGTGTCAAAATAAACTCTGTAAAACCCATCTGACTTTACATACAATTTCACTGACTTTCATTTGGATTGCAAAGAATGTAGCCCAAAGCAGAAGTTAGTCTTTTGGTTTTAGACAATGTAAACTAGTTTGGGCATTGAAGAGATTATTATGTTTCTTTTAAAAAAAAAAAAGTTGCATGCTTGTCTTCACAACTACACCAATATTAAGGAAAATACATTATACTATATATGCTTACTTTATAGATAAATTGATAGTGTGATAATCCTTAACTTTAACTACATACACAAATGTCCCCAGTCATTTGTAAGAATGCATGTAGTCAACAGAACATGCAGATTTATTTAATTATTAGTGAATGTTCTCACACTTCACTGAAAGAAATTCTAACATCTGTTGAGCTCATTAATTCAAATAACCTACAGTCTTGTCATCTTAATCACAGTCCTTCTCTAACAACAATTAAGGAGAAATCTGGTTATTAAAAAAAAAAATTTCTGAGTTGTTTAGAACTTAATTTGTTTTATCAGAGCAAATATTTATCTGCAATATGTTATTCCAAGAGTAAGAAAATAGTTTGCATCTTTTGTTCCTCTATGTTGGTCTCTTTCCTTAAACATTTATATATAAAAATCTAAGTAAGTTAAGACATGATTCTAGAAGCCTATGAAACAGAAACTCACATGTCAAAGTGTATGTCAAATAACTTTAGCTTGGTATTCTTCCAACAGTGTGACCTATGGGTAAAGGTTGCTAACCCTGTAACTAAGGTGGCTCCACTTGTAAACCTTCAGTTAGGCTTTCATTAAGACAGTTGCAATTAAGAAAGAATCACAGCTCTCAGGTGTCATCCCACTCACATAACTTCAGCAATTCAGAAGTTAGACATCTTGCCTAAACTGTCTCCACAGTCTAAAGAAAGAGTGAGATACACAGAAGATGAGTTGTTCCACTTACATTAGACATTTACCTTGCTATACAATTAGCTTTCAGCACTGCCTTTTTCTCCTTTGTTGGATTCTGGATGACTGACCTATACTAAATATACATACCGATTAGATGATGAAAGATGTCTGAAATTAGATGGGGTGACTCTCACCTTTTCTGTGCGTTGTGGATTAACATAAATTCTTCATGTAGAGTATGAACTATATATAGTGTAAATTTGTGTCCTAACTTATTACAAACTATTTTCCTCAAGTAGGCTGCCTCCAAGCATGACACACTCATTCTGTCATCTGGATTTGTGTCCCTACAGATTCATCTTTTCATTCAGGTATTTTGTTTCAAAAGACTGAGCCGTGCATTGTCTCAGTTTAAGCACTTTGCAGGAAATTGAATTTACTCTTGTACATAAGAGACGATGTAAATATGTGAGGTGTGGGTGAAATCTGGGGAAACGAAATGCCTCATGAATTCATAGCAAATGGGTCACCAGACCACCACCATGCAATCTTCAACCTCATTCATCATCAAATTGTTATCTTCTACTGACTTATCAATGGTTTGTGTGAAATGAGGGGGTGTTTTCAGTATGACTGTCAATGGACAGGTGTCTAAAGTGTTTTACTTTTTGTCACATCAGGCATCACTGATACCTCCAGAACGGTCAAGAAGTGAATGTTGTTAGGCAACAAAGTCATCCTGTTGTTCCTTTCTAAAATAAGCTGATTCATTTAATCTCTTGAGCATATCATAGAGTGTATATATATATTATAGAATTCACGTATAAATCAATGTTGGCCAAACAGACCTTGCATAAGCTGTTATTTTTGGACTACTAAACTGAGTAACTGGGAAGGAAACAATGCAAAAAATGTCAGTGATATCACAGTGATCAGGGAGTCAAAGATTCTGGCTGTTAGAGCAACCAGCAAAGGCTGTGCCAACTTGCTGAGGAAGGCAAATCCAAGAGAGGTGGTCTGAGTCCTAGAGACAAAGAGCCACACAGTGCATTACTGTTGAAAACCTTCTCAGTGAATTCACCTGTGGATTCTCCCAGAATTACTTTAAACTGATTAGTTATGCCCTTAACCCTCCCTATTTTTCCCTAGAGTTTTAAAAATATCCTAGTATAGTACCTTTTAATGAAAATCAACCTTCAAAGTCCTTTACCTGTAGTTTCAGCCTTTAATTTCTTTTTATATGAAACATCCTGATGAATAAACTAAGGCAAACTGAAAGCATTAGGTGATACCATGAATATTGTAAGACTATAGCTTAACTGTTGAGAAGCTGTACAGGTACAGCTTCATCTTTCAAATCTCCTTTCTTTACAGAGATTCAGCTAAGGACATCAGAACAACTATTGCTGGAAGACATAACGCTAATAAAAGAAATCTGCAAAAAATGACGTGTCACCAGTGTACAGAGGTAGAGATCTTTCCAGCTTATTATATGCAATTTATAACTTCCTGAATAACAGTTACCAGAATAACATCTTGGGAGCATTTTCTATGTTATTCCTTTTTAGTGAAACGAGATTTTGATTTGAACTTCTGAAGCCAGGAAGGCCAAAATCTTACCTCATGTGCAGTCAGGAAACAACTAAGGTTTGTGAACCTTTGTCTACGGCTGGTGCTAGGAGTTCCCAGTGCCACAAGCTGCCCACTGGCAACATGAAGCAAACCAGCATGGATCTCTATTAACCTCAATTTCGCGGTAGAAGTAAAACTTAATACATCCCCTTGTACAGACTTGTAGAAAACTAGACCTGAAAGGAACAGTGAGAGGACTTCTATGTCAGGCTTCTTTTCCAACACAGGGCTGTGTGAGGTACATGCCAGAGACTTGTTTCTGAAGACTTTCAGAGATGGTAATTACACAACCTGCCCACATTACTTATTGCAGTTACTCGCTGCCCTCCTTATTAGAGAGGACATAGGGCATAGAGAGATTTTCCTCATTTCTATGCTGGACATCTTTGGTTGCAGCTTAAGCATACTATTTCTTGTCCTAGCCACTTTTCAGAGACAGAGAGAAGGGGTTATTTCTTTCCTCTTTCCATAGCCCTTTTGTCACATGAAGGTCACCATCATGTCTTCTTTTCAGTCTTGTCTTCTTGATGTTAACAGCCCCACAGGCCATGGTTCCTGGACCTCTCACCATTTCTGTAGACTGGACTGGTCTGTCTCTGAATCTTTCTGCTCTGGACAGTTTCCTTACATGTTTCTGGAAACGTATGCACCCACAACTGAAAATAGCGCTCCAACCACAGCTTTAGTGATGCTGCCAAGAGCAGAAGGAGCATTTCAAATGNATTTCACATTCCTTGCTGGCTGTTCTCTTCCTCCTAAATTCCAGTACAACAGTTGGGGTGATTTGTACTATCATGATATATTTAATTCACACTGAGCTTGTTATAAGATGTAACCTCTCAATCACTTTCAGAAAGGCTGTTACCTCCAGCTGACTCTTCTCCCTCATTTGTGCCATTGTTACTCCTTTCCACATGTAGTTTCTTGCATTTGTTCCTGTTAAATTTTGGGTTAATTTTCCTGAACGTTCCTCCAATTTGTTTTCCATTTTGAATTCTAATACTGTTTTCCAACCTGCAATGCCTCCTAGTTTCATTTCACCCACAATTTTATAAAGCACACTATGTATTCAGGCATAATTGGATAAATAATCTTTGCAGAAAAATGACAATACCATGAACTCTGTGTTCTACTTTGTCATTTCAGTAAAAGCCTGCAGCGCTGTATAACCACATATTCAACCACACCTCTCTGAGAATATAAGGCAAGGACTGTAGAAGTTGTTTCACTGCTGTTAGGGAAGCTTGGACCATCCTATGGCTTCTTATGTTTTTTTGTGCAAACTACTTTTTTATCTTAGCTGCCACATTTTAAAGATAAAAGAGCAGCAGACAGATCTACTGTGGTGAAGTGCAGTGTTGTGTCATACAGCGCTCTGTCCCACTGGTATTTCCAAGGCAATCTTTTTTCTCACACCAGAGCTTAGTTAAGGAATGTGTGGCACAGTGAGAAGGCAGTTTGCTGTTATTGCCTATTACTGTGACAGTGTAACACTTATGGTGAGATCATAGAATCATAGAATTATAGAATCATCTAGGTTGGAAGGGACATTTAAGATCATCGAGTCCAACCATTAATGAGAATGACATTCAAGAAGTCCTCCTCATCACAGCAGCTGACTTTCTTGATTGATGTTTGTTTTTTTAAATCAACAAATATTTGCATAACGAAATATTATATACTGCCATCTCAGACTGACTGAAGTGTGGATTCAAAAAATAATTTTAGACCCCAAGGTCTAATTAATTTACTATTTTTGGCATTCTACAGCTAACTAACTTAGCTGATCTACTACTGTCATCCATTAAGAAAGTAAATCAAAAGGAGATAAGGTGTGGACGGACGTGGCAGTAATTACTAGTACTGGACTGGCAGTCCTGAGAAAGATGCTTTTAAACTGATTTACAGAACAGGCCCAGTTTCAGTTTGGTAACACTATTCAAATACTGTGCCTCAGGTAAACCTCAATTCAGTTGCTTTTAGTGTCCAGTGTATGTACATCCCAGTACCCATCATTCTCTGTTTTCTCCAAGACTACCAACTGGGCTGTCACCTCACCTTTGTGGAGGTAATAATTTTCATTATGCAGGTATTTATTTTTTTCATGTAGACAAAGACTTCTATATAAACCACCAGTCATCAGCCACCCATTTCACATTACTCATATTTACCTGATGTATACATTGCCTTTGAGCATCCCAGAGCTTATGCTCCTGCTATGAAACAATTCAGGTGATCACACAGTTCACAGGTTTTCTTATTGACACTTAAATTGACAAAAAGAGTTTTCAAAAACATTTCTAAAACAGGAATGAACACCTGAATAAAAGAAAATCATATGAAACACTTATTTAACTTTTAGCCTTTCTCACTTTCTAGTCCTGAAATAATTTCTGAATATTTTTAACCTTTGGGAAACAGGAATACAAACAAAAAATAGAAGGCAAGTGCTGTAGATGGAGTCATAGCACTATGTAGAGATGAGCTTCATGACCTTTCCAGAAGGCCCTGATTTCAGTTGCTTATAACTTAATCAGACCATGACCTCTAAGAGCGTTTTTTTGCACAGTCCATTGTCTGTGTAAAATTGAATCTTTCATAATTTCACATTTAAACTTTATCAGAAACAGGTTGTCTTTCCCCTCAAAATGCTAAAGATATTTTTTGCCTATGTTAAAAATATTTTAAGCCATTCAGTGATGAATTCTAGTACCTCTGTGAAGTGAAACAAGGATTTGATACATGGCATGGGGTATTCTGTGAGATATTTGTTTTCGCATCTTCGTCTAGCTAAGTGCCATACAACAGTTGCAAAATTAGGCTCCGAAACCTTAAAAGTCAGGACTGAAGTCATGTGTGTAACCATAATATACTTCACTGTGTGTACGCTGTACAGTGCACAATCGCTAATTGTATAACCACGAACTAATTCTCAATAAGAACCCTGCTTCATTCAGTTCATAAAGGGGTCGGCAGTTATTTAATAAGTGATTTGCCAATATTTCATTTTCTTGTAATGCCCATCTACAATCAAAATATGCAGTACAGTAAGCTATAATCTGGGCTGGCAGGGCATCAGCTGTCCTCCTGACCTCCTTGTGCAGGAACTCACAGCCACCTTCCCAGTTTGGGGATGGAGGAGGACAGCGGGATGGGAGGAAGGGCCCTTCTCTCTGAAAGTACAGGAAGCTAACACACAAAAAGGCCCTCTCAGCTGCAGTGGAGAGTATCTACAAAGGAGGCTCAGTACAGAATTACTGTCCTTTAGACATCTACGTGTATATAAGATATTGCACTCCTTTCACAGGCAAACCCTCATTCATCAAATAATGTCCAGTACAGCTAAAAATAACACAGGAATCCCATCAGCAGAATTCATCTTTACACAACCTGATTCACTGCCAGAGCAAGTCTACCCTGTCTATGCCATGAGTCAGGCTTCCTGGAAAAGATGGCTTACAGGTCATGCAATTTCAGAAAAGAGATGCAGTCAAGAAGGATGACTTAAAACTCTGCACATGACGTTAAATTTGAGCGTTTCTTAACTCTGATTATTTGACTTCGTGACCTTAATGGTCTTTTACTGTATTATTTTTGTATGTGTGCCAATGCATACCAGATACATTTTCTCATACACTGCTTCCTTAGGTAAGGTCTCCTGCTTTTTTTCTTTTTATTTTTTATTTTCACCTTGTTCCTACCCACACAACTCAAAATTATTATTTGTTGTGTTTAGTTTTACACCCACAGGGCTGGGGATTTGCCATATAAATGCCTGAAATGTCATACACCTACATGGTATTATATAAATAATAAGAATAATCATAATAATGAACAGACAAAATAAATCATAGGCTTATTTTGTCCACTGACATTATGATGTTTTGCAGAACTTCTGAATGAGATGTTTATTGATTTGGTACAATAGAAAATAGATTTGATACTCTGTTGTAACATTTTTCTTAGTTTATTGTATTCAATACAAAAAAAAAATTTCTTCAGTTGGTTTAATGCAGCGCATGGTGTTACTAAGGAGGCAGAAGTTCAAAAGTAGTAACGCAGCATGTATTAATGTAGTGCACAGTTGTTCAAAACCCCATGCTGTCCTTCCACTGACATTTATCTTACTGAAAAAGATGAGAGCCCATTTTTTTGTTTTACAGTAGTTCAGATACCACAAATGAAGAATATATGTATATTGTAGCTATATATAAAGAGAGCACAAGCAAGAAGACAACGCTGGGAACTCCAAATGTCCATATGTGTGTGTGTGTGTGTATGTAAGAAGTCATAAAATGTAAATCAGCTGTCCCTAGAGGCATGGACTCCACCACTGCCTTATAGCAATATAGACACATACAGATGAAGTCTTAGTCTGTTCAAAACAACGCTCGTCACAGATTTCTAAGTGTTTAAATATGAATAAGCCAAGATGAGTTAATGGAAACTTAGAAAAAGACAATTACAACTATATACATGTCATAAACTAAGACACTTGGAGTTTTAAAAAATATTAACACAAGGTTAGCCTCGAAGTTGACTAAGATCTGTAATAAAAAATGCTGACTCCGTGCAACCAAAATCACCGCAAAAGTCCACTGTGGCTTTTAACATGTTTTATGAAGAAAACTGGAGGTATCTTTGGGATATCCTGAATTCTGATCTCCCGTTTTCTCTCCTGATCAGTTCCCTGGTATCCTGCTGAAATACCCAACTAGTGGTCTCAACAATGTGTGTGGCTCCTTAGCTCCGCAAGCCAACTAAGAGCATGTCTTTCAGTTTCCTATTCATCCATTTTTCAAGATTTAAAAGGTGCATGAACTAAGTTGGGCAAGCAATAGTCCAATAGACTGTAACTGCTGCAGCCCATGTAGAGAGAATAATAATTAATTATGATAAAGTGGTATGTTTCAAAAAAGTGAGGGAAAAAGTAACCAGAATGTTCTTCTAGCTGGATTTTGAAAGGCCTGGAAGTGAGGTCTGAATAGAAGTACCATCCCCAGTGAGAATACAGTACATCTCACAAATGCTATGAAAATACTGCCTCTTTAAAATAGAGTCCAAGGACAGCTGATAGAGCATAAATATGTCTCTAACCTGTAATACTGCAATCACAGTCACTTTCATCCATGAACATCTCTTTATGAACATTTTCTTGTCTGGCTGGTGAGATTGATAAAAAGAAAAAACACCGTGGAGCTGCGTTTAATTTCTTTGAAAAACTGCAGTCTGGAAGAATAATTGAATACAATCAAGGGCAATGGTATCTCTATATAGTTCTTTTGCAAAAACCTGGTAGGATTCAATGATTTCTGTTTTTTAGGGTCCATGTTGTCCACCCTTGCAACCACATCATTTAGAGGTCAGATACAGACTTTGCTTTGGCAACCTGGGCTCTACACTGCCGTTATGACTTGTAAGAGATCAATTAGATTAAAGACAAGGGAACAAGCATCAACTTCTCCAGGTGTTTCAATGAGACTCCAACACCCCAGCCCAGATCTGAATGTTATTTGGGAATCTAGAGCCATTGGAAGTCTTTTGAATGCATCTGCCTTCAAACTTTTTCTGCTGCATAGCTGTCTCCAGTCTCAAAGTTTGGTTACCCCCTTTATAACATGAAGGTAGTAAGTACAGCATTCACACATGGTCCTTCAAGATTTGTGCTTGAAAAATGCTATATACAGAAAAGTGGGTTTTGCTCAACACCCCATCAAAAACACCCCATCTTACTACACAGGAGAGGCTGGAGAACCCTGGTCCTTTTAAATAACTCCAAATTTGAAACTGTTAGATTTTAATTTTTCATGCCTGCTGCATCACAGCTTTAGAAATTAAATAAAAAAGGGACTAACAACAAAAGAACAAGCTTTCAATAATTAGCATATAGCGTGCCTTAGTTCTTTACCACTCACATGCCATTAGAAGTGCTGTGGTCGTGACACATCTCATGTGTGGTTAAGGTTGCTGGACATACTTAAGTGCTTCTACTTCCACTCCCAATGAGGGCTGCCTGTAGCACAGTGTCTGACTGAGACACCCCCACCCCCCCCCAGCACTACTCTTTAACTATTGTTTTTTCTTTTTCATTCAAGCATCATTTCCACATTTTAAAAATAATCTAGATAAATGTTCCTTTTTCATATAAAGCCCGTTCATTCAGCTTCTCATTGCAGCTTCTTAAGAGTTTTACTTCACTATGAACACGGCTAGAAACAACATATATTATAGGCATAAAGGATAATTTTGACAGCATTAATCAAGACGTCTACTAGACATAGAGAAGTCATTGTTGTATAAAATCAATGTAAATAAGTTTAAAATCAAGCTAACTTCTGCTTTCTGCTTTAAAGCTATGAGATCCCCAGCAGTTTCAGTTCTCAAGAAGCTACGAATGTTTTTATATGTGCATTTGCATCATCTTTGGCAGAAACTTGTTTGAGACAATTTTTCCCAGTTCCACGTTCTGAAGGGAAGATAAAAGAGAACTGTCCCATATTCATGCTTCATTCTAACCATTTTTAACTGTTTTACTTTTACATTTTTAATTTAAAGTGGATATTGCTCCTGGGTTGTCCCCTAGAACTCTAAAGGTTTTATATGGCCATGTGCTACTTCCATTCTTGCACAGACTGGCCAGACCTTATCTGTAGTGTCACAGAGGAAAAAAAATAATCTATTGTGATGCTGATTTAATTCTTTCTTATGGCTTTGCATAATCCTAAAGGCAAGTGTGTTTTTAAAGGCATGTTTGAGTTGAAACTGATTTAGTTCAAGTTAGACCACTAAAGATTGATTTAAAGACATTTAAAATATGCACATGTGTGTAAACATGTACATATACAGAGGAAAACAAGTTATTAGACCCTACTTTGATGACGTACATTTTTGTAGCTCTTAGGACAGTTTCTTTCTCGTAAAATCCTATTGTATATCCAAAATTAGGAAACGAGTACCAGTATAAATGGCATATTTACTTGAACAGCCATACTTCCACTCCTCCTATAGACTAGAAGACATGTTAAGATTCTTGCAGTTCAATAAGTGAGGGATTCCAAAATCAATTGTACCACAGAAAAGACAGTGGTGTTGAAACCATCCCTAACAATTCAGGTAATTTTTTTTTAACTTTAGTTTAGTTTTTATTCAGAGAAAAGCTATTCAGAGAAAGGCAGTGGAAAAGTTGAACCAGTGCTAAATCAAGTCTCAGAAAACAAAATATGATGTAAAACTGAAAAGTGCTACTTGTGCAGCTTTAAGATATTCCTTGGGTTACAACATCTTTATCCTTCAGCATGAAGGCCCCAGCTACCTTGCAGCAGCAAACAAATTAAAACTAAATTATATGTGAGGACTCTGATATTAAGAAAGTGTTTATTCTGACTGTAAATGCAGGAAAATAGGTTGTGAGAACATATAGTTAATTTTTTGCATTATAAAAAACATTTTATAACTTTTTATATCCTGATTAATTTACAGTGAATCCTGAGTTATAGGTGCCAATGCTGTTCAGTTGGAAGAATATCTATGACTGGGATGCAAGGTCAGCTCAGATTTGACAGGACTCGTTAGTTCAGGTGCAGTGATGTGGAAATGAATCATACCTCTTCCAGGGCTAGCACTAATCCAGAAATAGTACATCTGCTTTTTGTGCATCAATCAGAATCCGTGACAATTATAAACTGGCTTCATAAAGAGATAGACCGCGCATGTTCGCAACCTGTTCTCACAAAAAGGAGTACTTCTTGCTATTGAGAACACTCTTTCTGCTTCCTCAGGAAGCAATGTGGGTCCAACTTGAGATTATTAGCTCTGAGCATTATGGATGACAGCTAATTCAGTTTCTAGAGGGTTTAATAGACTAAGCATAAATGCACAGATGTAGACTGCACCAGCACTGCATCTAAGCAAATACGAGGTCCTAGACCCATTGCAAAGATAGTGACTGGCTCTGCAGGGAATAGTTGATAAATGTTGACAGAATAAAACTACAGCTGGATCCAAGCTGACTCTTGCAGTTGCTCTCTCTCTCTCTCTCATGTCTGCTCCTCAACCCTTGAGATTAGAGAAGGGCTTATTAACAAAGACATGACATAGGACACCCAACTAATAAAAGTGTCTCTGGAGCATGGAATTTGGGAGAAATACTGTGGAAAAGTCCCATAAGCTTCGCTTATACTGAATTAACTTCACAGTATTTGTTGGTATGTATAGATACATACATGATACCATTTAAGTACTTGTACTATTTACAGGTTATACTAAGTCCAATGATATTTCAGCTGAAAATAAAAAATAAGGATTTTTGTGTGCCACTAGTAGGCTTACACTGGGAACATTTTATTCTCTTTTCGTTTCTACGTACACTTAAGGATTTGTAGGTTTTGTCCATTTGTCTCTATTCACTGATGTCCGAAGTTAAGCATAAGTGTGGCTGCTTTTATTGTCCACATGAATATATAACAGTCTTAGAAAGAAATTTTAGATGCTTAAATACCAAAGCCTATGACCAGGAGGCATGACAGCTAATAATACCCCATGTCTAACCCAGTGCAGTCCCTCTTAACAGTATGTTTCCATCTGGTAGTGCTCTGCCTTTATATTTCTAGGATGGCCGCACAGGAATGCCTATCTAGGCACTAATCATTACAGTATACAAGAGGTAGAAATGTGGATTACCCCATCCATTAACTGATCCCCCAACCCGCGGGAATCCCAAAAGGAACAGGACCAAGAAAATGTGCTCTCCATGTTCTAGCATGCCAGGACACAATCACTGATGAAAAAAAGGCTTCCACAGGTGGTATGACTTTGTGTCAATGCAATCCTCAGCTCTGACATACCGGCTTCCAACACTGTTCTTGTTTGCTGATTGAGGCAGTCCAAGATGTCTCTCAGAAGGTTACAAAAGCAGCATTTTACCCACTGAAATGGTTCTGGAAATAGTGCTGAAGAAGAATGTTCCCCCATAGTTACTCAACCTTCTGACAGTTAAAAGCGATTATGTGATTATGTGACTACATGATTAAGTGATTATATATTCTCTTTTTTTTTTTTTTTTTACCTTTATGCTGGTTCTCATCCAAGTCAGAGCATACCCATTGTTTTACTAATAACTTCTTCTTAAGGGTTTTACCTAAGACTTAAAAATCTGATTATCAGCTCCTTGTTACCCACTTCGTGGGTTATTGTCTATGCTACAATTAGGCAAATATTTTAAAGAACAATTTTTAAACCATCCTTCTTTTTGTCCTATCATAACTTGCTATTGTATATGCTTTTGCTTCTTTCAGCCATTGTTCTCAAACAATGAACCATTCTTTAACACTGGTTTAAACACACACATCATTGCTATAAAAACAAAAGCTAGAATGATAACTAGCCACGGGCGTGTGGTGTAGGAAGTCATAAAGACCAGACTGGCCCAAGCCTACATCTTCACTTTAACATAACTGCATGTTTTGTAAAGTAATATAAGTTCTGAAAACATCTTTTCTCACCTAATCTACAATCTACCTTACATCATGATCTTTCACGTGTAATGAGTACATCCTGAGGCTACTCTTAATCCCTACTGAGCAAAACTATCCAGAGCTTTATAAGACATACCTAATGAGTGTGATCCATTTTTTGTTTTAAGGTAAAAATAAAGGGGAAAAGTGAGAAATGTGGCTATTGCATGCAAAATTGTGGTATTTAAATTATTATAGTTATAACATATATACAGTAAATAATGCAGATATCATTACATTTAGTCTGAGTTGATAAAGAAGATACCTTGGTAGCCGTGAATTTTCTAACTATTACTCTTCACATAGCAAAGAATATTCCTACCTACATTTCTAGTCAAAGCAGTAAATTAGTATACAACCAAAATAGTCATAATTTATAGATTCTCACAATGAGTAGGCAGGTCAATTAATTTGCTGCATATCTCCCCCAGCTTATTTCTGTGTAATTGTACTCAGTTTTCCCTAGAGATTTCCACTACTGTTTTCTGCTTAAATTCAGATATAAGTAAGTGAAATCCTTACTGAAACACAAATAGCTGATATTTACAATGTATGAAATATCTTCAGGCCTGGTTCTTATGTAAAATAGGGGTCTTTGCTACTCCTTGGATAACAGGAAAAGGACAAAGGCCATGCAGTTATGGTCCTTACTTTTTGAAGCCTCTGATCCAATTCAGTCCTTTCTGACTGTAACACAGGACATTTGCTTTTGTGTCACAACACTGCTTTCAGGCTATTGGCTTCTGATTTTCTCTAAATGTTGTTTACCAGTATTATGCTAACACTGAATCACTGTCAAATTAAAATGAAGTAGATAACAAATAACTCCCAAATAGCATGTAGTTTTGTTCAAACTATGACTGAATTCAGTGAACTGTGCACAAATTTTATATTCCTTAGGCAAAATGAGTCACTTCTGCGTTCTTCTCTTTGTATAGATGTAGAGTCCATCTTACTGACACTAACTGCTTCTATCATAGTGACCCTTGACTTTTAAGTGTAGGTATGGTCAAGTATCAAGAATTTGAACCTCAAAAAAGATTGTCTGTCTCTGGTGTTGTGTGTTTTGTCGCTATGTGTTTTAGATAATTTAACATTCAATCAGACAACAAAGCATCAGCTTAGCTTACAGCATTCCCTACTACAGAGACAGCATTTTAAAAAATGCTCAGCTTCAGCCTGTAATTACCTTGCGAGTAAGGCACAGCAGTACACTTTGTGCTGAAGCAGAATTCCACCAGTGCAAACTATGTCTGCAAAAGTACATCTGCGAAGTCCACTACAGCTGTAAGCCACAAACCAACCTAAAAATTCCCTCTGGAGAATGAAATAAATAATAATGCTTGAGTATGGTAGCTTAGCTGAAGAAAGGTCTATTTCAATGTACCTATTTGTATTTTCTGTTAACCATCTATTCACTGTAACAACGAAGACACAACAGACTCTTCATAACTCCAAATTTCTGGTTTCAATAGGCTCAGTTACATAATTACTTTTTATAAATTATATTGGTCCTAGAGTGAGTAAAGAAATTTGGTTTAGGAATATTCTTATAAATCATTTAATCAACCTATCGTGATTCATGATAGGATGAAAATGAGATTTGAAATAAACCAGTGGTGTAAATTTCACTGTTACCAAAAACAATACCCTTCTGTTTCTATGTGTTAGGTCCTGTGAGTTCAACAGGTCATCAAAATTGCTTTCACTGTGCAGAAAAAAGACAGCAGATCACATGTGGAACCACCAGAACAGCTGATGACTGTAACGGTGTCATGGTATGTAAGAAATTATTCAGTTTTTTTGTATCAGGAGAAATCCAGACTTTGTCTACAGTAAAAGTTAAGTCCAACTTCAGGGCTGATGTTTTACCAGAAAGAGACATGGCGTTTCACTCAGGCTCTGTCTCTCTCCTCTACTATTACCATTGATTGGCATGACACACGGTAATGTGGTTGTAAAGCCTCCCACCGCAACAGATGTACCCCAGCCTTAAGCAAACTGTTATGCCTCCTGAAAGCAGAGGTCTTCCAAATCATATTGCAATAATGAAAGCATTGACATTTCCTCAGATGCTCCCAAAAAGTACAGAGGATTGCAAAGTTAATTATGGTAGTTACTATACGGCACAGCTAGTGGGAGGCTATGTACAAACTATTGGTTTCTACTGTATGCATTCATATTGGGCAGGACATTCCAGAAATTTACTGAATCTTTCCAGAAACCCCAGATACACTGTGATGGAATTTTGCCAGACAAAAAGAGGAACTATTTTGCTTTACCGATTACTGGTCTCCTACAGAGTCAGCCACTCATCATAGAAAAGCTTCAGAATGATAACACATATGTTAAGATATGATAACACATAACATTTCACATAACACGTTAAATAATATGTTTATTTATTCTACTTTGTGTGTCCTTTACCAAAAATCACTATAGCAGAACTCCATAACACAATCATTTGTATTAAATCTCTCATGAAATGAAAGAAAAAGGGAACTGTGGAGGGCATAAAAAAATATTTACTTCCCTTACTGGATTTCCCCTCCACTGCTGTTATGGGCTGACCCAGGCCAGCAGCCAAGCACCCACGCAACCAAGTGCTCAATTCCCCCTGCCCAGCAGGACTGAGGACAGAATAGGAAGATCAAAAGCAAGAAAAGTCATGTGTCAAGATAAAGACACATATGTGTCTTTAACAGGTGAAAGAAAGGAAAAAAACCCTAAAAACCAAGTGAGGCATAGGAGGTCACTCACCCCCTCCCACAAGCACAGTGATGCCCAGCAAGTCTCTGGGCAGTGGACACCTTGGAAGAGAGCCCCATCCCTCCACCCTTCTTCATCTACCCCCAGTTTTGATTGCCAAGTATGGTATGGGATTTCCCTTTGGTCAGTGGGGACAGCTGTCCCAGCCCTGTCCCTTTGTAGCTTCTTGTGCACCTCTATCTTACACACTGGGGACAGGGGCAGAGTGGGAAATGGAAAAAAAGCCTCAATGTTGTGCAAGCAGTGTCCAAGAACAGACACATTATTAGCGTGTTATTGATATTGTTTTAGCCAAAATCCAAAACACAGCACCATATTGGCTGCTATGAAGAAAGATAATTCGATCCCAGCCAGGTCCAGCACAATTGGCCATGTATAATTTAAAGCCAAGTAG
>VZSZ01007830.1:163961-180106 GCA_013398815.1 Ibidorhyncha struthersii
TGTGAAAAAAAAAAAAAAAAAAAAAAAAAAGCTAAAAAGCCTTATCTTAAGCAACAGATTCAGTAAAATGAGTAAAAGTACCAGGGGTCATTATCAAATACCTCAGCCACAGCCTACTCTTGCCCTCTTGGATAGTCTTTCTTTTATTTTTTTCCCCTGTTTGGGTAAAATAATGAAATAAGTGAGAAAAGAAAAGAAAAGAAAAGAACCACAAAACTTTTGAGACCAAAGCCTCTAGAACATGTAGAAGTCAGTGTACTGTCTCTTAGTTAAAGCCAGAGTAACTGAGAGCATCTGTGGGATGCTAGAGCTAAAATGTTAAAATGTGTGCTGCTGCTGACTGCTGAGTGTGTAGTTCTGCTTCTAAAAATTCTAATGCTGATTTCAAAATTGGATCTACCAATTTCAGAGGAATTAAGCTCAGTTTAAAACAATGCCTTAATGTTTTTTAGAAACTAGTTTTCTTGATTTTTTGTAGCATTACCTGAAAAGTTGATTTCTTAATCTAAATTGGAAAACTGAGGTTAGAAACCTGCTATAAAGACACACACACACACACACCCCCCAACTGTTTTAAAATACGTTACAGGAAAACTTTAACTGAAAAATCCTTTTTGTCATTTTGTTTTGGAGAAAACATAGAAAAGGAAGCTAGTAAGTGTACTAAGCATTTGTTTATGGGTAAGTTCCTATTCTGGGAAACTCAGCCCAAATTTCATAACTTGAATAAAGAAAAGCAGTTCACTCAATGCAAAAAAAAACCTAAAGCTAAGATTTTGGCAAGGTGAAAATATCCAATAGCTGAAATACAGGCAATATAAGTAAAGGAAATAGCAGCAATTTTGTAGTCTTTGACATAAAGTGTTACATTTTACTGCTGCATTGCAAAGCATACATGTGAATTGCACAGTATTTTGCTCAAAAGTTCATAAAGCAAGCAGGCTGCTTAAGTAAGGATCATTTTTGTAAATCAGATCATGTGATTAGATATCTTTTGAATCAGTGGACCATCTTGCAAGTTTCTGAGAATGATGACTTGTTTAAAATGAGTATCAGGAGGAAGAGAGCTGCTCTGAACAGTTCTGGTCATGCGCGCAGCAGGACATCCCAGAATCGAAGTGGGCATCAAGGGAGGCTCCAAGTGACTACGCTGTCTTCATTTATCAGCTGCAGCTGCTAAGAAATCTCATGCTGCCTCAGGTGAGCTGAACTGTGTGACAGTCCAGAGTCACAGAGATCTGGTCTGCAGGTACTGCTGTACACAAAGGTGCAGGAAAAAATCCAGTAAGGGAAGAGTGAACTCAAACCCACTGGAGCCTGCTTTCTACAAAGGTTGCAGAGCTGCGTTCACTTGGAAGCAGTGCTGGGTTGAGGGAGTGATGTTGGTAGTGTGAAATCCAGTTGCGCCTGACTCCCAAGGGACACGTTGCATCAAATGGAGGCAGCTTTTTAGTATCCTAGTGTAGCAACTCTGTGTAGTGGCAATTACCACTGGACCATTTAGCACTGTAACCCTTGATGCTGTGCAGAGAATGGCACAACAAGAGAAAAGAAGCCTGACTACAAGCTATTTTTTTCCAGCCTAGCAGTTTGTCATGCAAGAGCTGGGGAAATACTGCCTGTTGGCCCATAACGCACTAGGGCCAGGTGCATCCTCTCTCTGCCCAGAGTGATAAACGGGCCTTGTCGAGAGTATGTCACTGGTCCAGGTGCTGCAAATAGGCTTCCTTCACGGGAGGGGAGGAGAAGGGTCATGCCACTCTCTGAGTAGCATTTCTGGAACATTCTCAGGTTTTATGAGAGGTGAGGTTATAGTTAATCCAAGTGGTTGTTTGCTGGCTAAAAGGGATTCCTGTCTGCTAAGAGACTATTTGATCCCCTCTGTATACAATGAGAAGTAAGCTTTAGCTGTGCTGCTTATTCCAAGGGTACGGGGTGGTACAGGGAGAGGGCACAGACTTGGACTTTTCTGGACTGCTGATTCACTGATGCACTAACTGATATGAGGAGCTTTTTTGCTATGCAGTCTGCCTTTCTGATTTACTCATCCTCACAAAAATTAGGCAGGAAGAACTGGCTCCATTGCTGGAGGGCACTATTTTTGGAGAGAAGCCTTCCTTTGATCTGGCTCCTAATTAGAGAACTATTACATAGATTTTAAGAAACTGATCCTTAGTGTTGGCAGTCTGGCTATGTGAGCTAGTATCACATCTTTCTTTCAAAAAAATAAAATAAAAATGCTTGTCCAGAGCAACACATTTCAGAGAAATTAATGAAGTATAATGGGATCCAAATGCTCTTGGTTTGTTGTTCACTTAACAATACGTGATCGCTAATATTTGTGGCTGAGCAATTGAGATTGTTACCTACATTTGTACCCTCTAGACCAGGAGCTAAGTAGAGGCAGACAAAGCTGCACAAAGAAGGGGAGTTCATACCCTCATAATAACTTTGGAAATGTCAGCCTGCAACAAGTAAACCACTAGTTTTAAAAAGTTAAATGAAGATACTTATTGGAACCAAAAAGCAAACAAACATATCTTTTGGGTCTGCCCGCTAGTAAAACCAGAGTGGTGTTTATCCCAAATTTTGAACGAAACATGGCATTTTATTTTAGTCCTGTTATGCTGTTATGGCTTTCAATCTTCGAGACTGCTGTAATATCTTTTATTTTCAAGATAAAGCTATTACTTTCCTTCCATCTCCTGTTCAATAGTAGTGACTTCCTTCTAGAACGCACGATGCTTTAGTTCTGAAAGATGTCTTGTTTACCAGAGATTTTGCTAAAAATACCACAAGGAATGAAAAACATAGTTATAGATTGTGCATCTATCCGCACATAAGGCCTGATCCTTCTGAATGAAGCCAGTCTTTCTCAGTTCTCATGGTGATGAAAATCCATAGCATCATCATCTCTGTGCTCAGGGCTGCAGTTCTCTCTTTTTGTGTGTGCTTGGGAATTGGGCAGATATTCTAAGTTTTGCTGTCCTGGAAAATGAGGAACATTTTCATTCAACATTTTTGTTGGTACAACATTCTGATAGATCTGCTTCTTCTGGCAACTTCTTTCTGAGTTGTGAGAAACAATTGACAGTAGTGAACCTTGAAAACAAGATTTTGGAGTAATTTTTTATGAAAGTTTAGTGATAGTCTGGTATACCTTGGTTTTACTGTGCTATCTTGCCCATAACAGTTTTGTTATAGCCATCTCTGTAAAAAGTCTTCTGTAAAAGTAAGAATATATTCCACTTGGAAACAGGCTATGCTGATATACTTAATTTCACTATATCTGTGAACCTGAAAATATCCAGGCCATTGAGTAGGCCATTCCATCTATTTACAGTGATTCTCCTTGCAAGTATTTTTGGTTTGTTCTTCACATGTTTTCTCTGACTTCGTAAGTTCATTTCACAGCTTGCTTTGTGCAGCCAGAGTAGCCTCTGTGGTACATAGAGGAGTTTTACTTTTTACTGGAAAGGCACTAGACTTCAAACAAAACCAGAGAGGAACTTTATATGTTATGTAACTCAGCTCAGTAGTTACTGAAGTATTCAGACGTAGTTTTGGGCTCCCTGAGAAATACTTTTGTAACTGCACCAGACGTGTTTTTGTCAGCATTGGAAGAAACAGTTATCCATGTACTCTTCTGTAGTCACCAGCCCACAGCTGGTGTTGATGAAGGTCTGTGCCCAAAGAAGTTTGTTCACACCTTGTCACAGCAAGAAAATAGGAGATTGGAGAAGGGTCTGCCTGGAGTATCTTGAATGCTTTGCTTCAGATGTTAGCTCATCCCCAGTGGTTTCACTTTTTGTATGGTGGTTTGATAGGTACCAGTCACAGGAAAGTGCTTTGCCCAAAAGGGATCAGGCTTCCATACAAACGATGCTATCTGTTTTAAGGCAGACATGCTTGCTTTGACATGAGACTTTAGTCTTTGGCCAGAGGCAATGGTTGCATTTGTGAGAGTGTAAGAATTCCCTGGAAAAGGAGGCAAGGGAATGACTAGTAGAGCATAGCGAGAATGTGGAAGGAAGTGTTGATATTTTTGTGTTGGTGGGTCTTTTTTTCTTTTTCTAAAGGGGTGGGGAAAAAAACAATTTTTTTTTCTTGTGTGTGTTTTTTTTCTCTTTTTCTTAAATCCTTGTGAAAATCATAGGGTTTCTACTGCCAGAGAAAAAATAATTCTAAATCACAAATGCCTGGCCTTTTTTTTTTTTTTTTCCAGTGGCATTCTGAGCTTCTTAAAAGATCAAAGCAGAAAAAACTTTTTAGAGGAAAAGTATAACATGTGAAAAGGTTACCAAAGACAGGAGAGTCCCGAAAGGAAGGTGTTGTGGAAGAGAGACAATAGATTCCTAGCATCAATGAAGAATGTTTTTTCAGTCATCAATGCCCCTCCATGACCTCATTACAGAAGCCTATATAGGAAACCTCTGAATAACATAGGAATGCTGTGGTGCTTTTACTAAGCATCTGTTTGCTTTATAATAGGTCAGTAATAGTGTTGCCAAGTCAAGTAGTATTTCCTCAGGAAATATTTCAATAGCTAGAGTGCCTGGAGTTGTCTGATGATATCAGAATGTCAGATGCAATTTTGAATAAATGAGGGCATTTCTGCCATGTTTCAGTGGAGATAAAAACATCTATCTTCGGTATAGATAAAAATGACTCTGGAAAGCAAATGCAAAGAAAAATATTTCTAAAATCACAGTTTTTTGAAGCTAATAATAATTTCAGGTGTGTTTGTGATTTTTTTTCAGTTCTTTGGATGAATAACTCTTTGATACAAGAGGGGACATAAATGGTGTTTTCCCTTAACCTAGATGGTAGATGAAGCACCAATACCACTTGTTCAGCAGGCAGTTTATGTTCTAATGTGGCCAAATGCTGAGAATTTACATGAGCAAGGGCAAACATTGTTTTCTTTTAAGCTGAGAAAGGTGCTAGCAAGGCCACTAACTTTCAGAATCAGGAGAACACACAAAACCTGCCACAGACTGGACAATCCCACAGGTCACTGATGGTGTTATTAGATCCAGGCTGTGAGCTCCCCAGCAGAAAACTCTTTTAGGCCCCAAGCTACCACATTCCCTACTCGTTTCCAGGCAGACTTTAATTAAGCTGCAATTCTGTTAAAGAATGTATCTCAGTGTTTAAAAATCCTAGCAGGAACACTGTAGTTATCCTAAAAGCATTGTAAGAAATTAGAAATATCTGAAAGAAAGAAGATGCTTCTGAAAATGAACTGCTACAAAGTAAAATATGGAACTTGGCACCTAAGACAGGTATGTCTGATAAAAGTGCTAAGGAGGGAGACCAATGTTGAAGAAATAGTAAAAGCGAAATTTTCTTAAAAACTAATAGATACACTTTATGTATCCATCAGCATGGTCCAGGAGTGTGTGTGGAACAGGAAGGCCTTTAGGGATTAAAGAAAGCATGTTTTAGAGTCTGAAGTGCAGGGGAAAAAGCAGTGCAGCAGCAGTGCAGCATAATGCTTAGATCATCAGTAAAAGCATGCAGAGATCAGAGACGGGCATCTGATTGTATGAGAAAAACTTCTCATGGACAAGTTGGAGAAAACACATGGAGAAGGAGGCCCAAGCATGAGTGATGGAAAGGTTGCTGTAGGCTGTAAGCTGGTTAGAGACACAGGTGGAGGCTGAGACATACTGCCTTAGGCATCAGTACTCGGCCAGGGCACTTCCCTGAGGAAGATCAGGATGCTGGAAGAAACGTCTTGGTGATCCCATGTATGTCACTTTTCCCTTTGAGCGAGTATTGCACACATCTCTTTTGGTATGATGAATGGCACACTGTTTGGAAATGTCGCTGTCTACAAAAGTTGTAAAAATCATCAGTGTTACCAGCTGAATTATGCAAGATTTCAGATTTTTTTCAGTACGTCAGAAAGTTCACCCCAGTGTCCCAATCAAACTCCAGTGTGACTTTAGAAAATAGTATTCTGCTTCATTTCCTTCCCTAATGACTTACTTGCAAACATTTACTGTGTTCTTCCTTTATTTCTGCATAATTTTCTCATAAAAATTCCTTTCCTAAGGTCTGGGTAGAAATTAAATGTTCATGTTTATGCAGGAAGCTAAAGGAGACATTTAAAGGTAATCTGATGCATCAAATTAAGACCACCATTCAGCTGCCGAGACAGACTGGAAGGTGATTTTAAAGGTGAAGAAATGAGAATAGAACAATTGTTTAAATTGATTTTATTTGTTAAAATACTATAAAAATGTAAATGTCTGCTTTAGATGTGAGGCCATAACAATGGATTTATAATACCTTGATGGTAATTATGTCAGAATTTACATCAGGTTGGAGTATACCTTAAGATTATACTAGACCCTGAAAGTAGCAAAATATTCAATACACTATGTGAAGCCACCATCAAATCTATATTTCTAATTCTATGCATGCTTAATTCCTTTCAGCTTTTAGGTGTGGTCCATAAGGTGGAAATGTAGAAAAGAATCTTAGAATGAAAAATTGTAGTGCTGTTCATAGAGGCACACATCTTGATTCCAAGAATCTTATTTAAACAAGAATTTTAGGAAAAAATGCATATTCATATTGTTGTCATATTTTTTTTCTGTGTATGAGCAGAGAACTATTGAAGTTACAAGTTGGGTGCTTAAAATATCAGCCTGTGCTAGAACAAATTGACACAGTGTATTTTCATCGTTCCGCACTGTCCAGTGAGCCTTTCTTATGTCTTTTGCATGCAAAAGATACTTGCTCTAAACGTTACTTCTTTACTCTCATGCATTGCTCACAGAATACTACTTTGAAAAAAGAGGGAATGGAGAAAAATAACTGTTCAAATAAAGAGCTTATTCGGAACAGTGTTTCACCACTACACGGCTTTTGATCTTATGTCACAATTCAGTTCTTTTACTCATTAAGTAGTTGGCAAGTAAACTAATCAATCAGCTGTCCATAAGTCTCCTTACACATTCCCGTTTGGTCTTTGTGTAAAGATTCATACTTCTATTTATAATTTTGAATTTGAGTGGAAATCAGTACCTCAGTAACACTATGCTCATTGCTATGCAAACCTTTCAATTAAACAATTATTGTACCTTTATCGTTGTCTAAATGTAAGAGATGAAGGAAAAGCTAGCTAAGGGTAGCAGTATGGTTGGCACAGATTCTTTCTACCACTTTCCAGGAGAGTTTTGATGAGTTTCACCCCTCTGTTTTGTAAGAATGTTCCACTTCCCTGCATGCATGAAATGTGTGAGCTGCTAAACTCTTGCATTATGTCTGGAGTGCCCACTGTCTGCAACATTGATGAGGAAGCTACCTGAAGGGAAGTGGGTACCTAATTTTCCTATGTATTTGCATAATATTTTTTTTTTCATGTACGATAACCATGATATTTGCTTGCATTTGTAGCTTCCTTAAAAGTCAAATTTAATGGCTATGGGGAGGGTTGCACTTTAGACCCTCTTTTACACTCAAATGCATCTCTCAGGTAACCAGCTGCACTTCCTTCAGCCCTGTCAATGGTAAAGCCTTACATGCAACCCTTTGGGGACCTAATCTCCATCTTACAGACTCACATTTGTAACTGTGCTGACTTCACAAGCTCAGCAGTATTTTTCCCCTGGAGGAATTTAGAGGAGGAGAAAAGTATGAATTCAGATACGTTTTGTTCTACTCTATTACTGATCCTAGAAGGGTATTAAACTCCCAAAAGGAAGGCAGGATTTTCAAAGTCCAACCAAAAAGAACAGCCATGTCAAACTCAGAAATTCTCCCAAAATTTTTAACCATTATCTAATGTTTTGTGTGTATAGTTGGCTTCTTGCATGTCCATGGGACATGTCCATCAGTCCAAACATTTCCTAACATTGCTACACACTGAATATTCTTCATATATTAGACATGGTGGAGAAACCTTGCCTGAAATTCATCAGTGTTAACCTGTTTTGCAAAAGTAAATCAGGCCTTTGTTGTCTGAAACACTTATAAATAAATCACTTGTGAAATCTAAGAGTTCATAAGGATCCTGCTGCTGTTCCTTGAGTGATAATTGAGAAAACAACTCCATATTTTATAAACTTTTTATAGCAGGCCTACTTATTTATTTGAGCATTGAACTCCATTTTACGTTCTGAATAATTAAGAGATAGTCCCTCATCACAGCCAGTGCCATTTCATCTAAATTGCAGTCAGTGGATTTTTTTTCCTCTCTGTTTTAGGAACTATAACTTGTAAAAAGGAACAATATTTTTAAATGTACACGTCACAGGAAGGCATTAGGGATAGTGTAGTAACATCCTTTAAAAAAAGTGAAGAAATTTTTTTTTTTTTCCTTGACCTTTAGCCAACAGGTTGACTAAAAACTCATAGGATTATGAGAAAATAAAATCAGATGCAAGAGTTGTTTTGACTGATCTGTGAAATGCAGATTTCTGTAGGAGCAAATTTTCATCAATTTAGACTACTGAATTTGTCCCATTCCAGATAAAACTTCAAGTTGAAGTAGCAAGTGCGAATAGTCAGCAGCTGAAACCATCTAGTCCTTACCCAGCTAGAATAGATAGATATTGAGCATTGGCAGTGCAATTTTCTAGTATTCCTCCCAAAATATTGCCTTGATATTTTTCATAATTTAATTACAAACTTTTAATTGATATTTTACAGAAGTAGCATATGTTAATTTTATGTATGACATATATTGACATATATTTTCATTGAGGGGGTCATTTATGGGCTGTGGCCCTGCCTTTTTGTAAGAAGTGGTAATACTCAGGAAAGAACTTGAAACTTTATCTATATTTGCTGTCTGTTTGGTTTTATACATAAATATTTGCACTCTGTGAAGGGCTGTATGCTTTTGGTTTAACTTCTGTAGGGAGTAGAAGGATTAAGTCACCTCCGTATGAGCAGGCTCATGTTCGTGAAGTTTCTGATACATATGAACTCAAACTCCAAATAAGTCTTCAACAAATGCCAGTGAAACACAGCAGTTTTGTAGTGAATGCTGTATCTTAAGGTCATCATAAACCAAAAGCCTCTTACTGGTTATTTTTAAGACAATAGAACATTTGCCTGTACCCTAGGTCTTGGAAATAGGCATGCAGCATGCCTAGGAGAGAGTGTCTGTCCCCTTGAGTACCATCAGATAGATGCCTAAAGCGGCCAGGTGAAGGGAGGAATCCAGAGATGGCATTTACATTGTTCTCATTAAGATGAGATGTGAATAACTCTAATTTGGGGCATAGGCAGCATGACTAAACATACAAAGTGTTTATTTTTCTCTTATATTTTCACCCAAGTGAGAAGAACATAGAACATGTTGATAGGCTTCTAGGAGCTGGAGTGACTGTACTTATATTTGTTTGTTGCTGTCTTTTGGGAGGTCATTTTGTAGGTATGATAAGGAAAGTCAAAGAAACCAATCCGGCACCTGGAACAGCCTTTTTTATTTCTCTTTCTTTCAGTGCGTTGGTCAAAGCTTCTACCAGGAAAACTTTAATCTCCTTATAGAGGGGTCTGTAGTGTAGAATTATAAGAAGACTTTATGATGCCCTTAGCTCAGAGCATCCAGCACCTTAAAGAGGACATGCATTTTAATGTTTTGTGGTAACTGAAATTTACCAAAGAATGATGACCTTTTGAACAAACATTCTGGGCAATTCTGGTATATCATAGCCAGTTTGGTACTGCAACTATGCAAGTTGCTGCAGCCAAATCGTTATCCGTGTTGGAATGAAGTCTCTTCGCAAACTGGAGATTGTGGAGTGTATTGCCCATGAGTGCTGCTAAGAGAGGCCATATTGTCAATAAGGAATCTGAGATGTCTAAATACAGACCTATCACAGACACCTTCTTTGTACCACTCAAGACTTCACCATATCTACTCTTTCTTCAAAATGTTTTTATCTGCCCATCTGTGCCATTGTCCTGCTGGGCGCCAGAGTCTACTTTGGCTTTTGTGGTATTTCTTGTGCTTGAGAGAATTCTGAATTTGCTGTGAACTGCTAGATGACGTTTCAACTATTTTTGTCTGGTTTTCTAAAGAAACTGGCTCATGCAGTCACCATCCTGTCAGGCTCTTCCTGATAGCGTATTACTTTTGGCCTAATTTCTCTGAGGAGAGGGTCTCATGGATAGTGTGATCAATCGTTTATGGAAATTAATAAATGTGCCCAGGGGAGAACAAGCCAACACAGTACCTCCATTACATGAGAGCATGAGCTCAACATATGCCCATTTTTCTAAGCATGCAAACAGTAAATGCATAGTTGCAGTATGTGTTTCCCTGCTATCCTGTAGTTAATGGAGGAGGAGGAAGCTGAGGGTACTTGAGTTGGTGCTTGTGAGAATTTTGGAAGGTGGAGCAAGTGTGAGTCTAATAGGAGGAGCCGGGCTTATTGCTTGAAGGCTGCAATGTATGAATTCATGGGAAACTAGGCCTTGCTCACAGAGCAGTTTGCTGTTTCAAGGAGAGCTTTGCCTGCTATTCATTAATAGGAGTTAGAGATTAAAAGAGGATTGAAAGGAAAAATAGTTTTTGCTTTTTTGCACGCTTCTAGACAGTGTCTGCTACTAAAAAATGGGTCCAATGGAGCAGTGTAAATGGTCAGCAAAGAATGGTTGAACCACTTGCCCAGTGTCTCTACCCCTGTGTTGACATGGGGCTGAGTCACTCACTGTGCTTTGCACATCTGCCAACAGGGCTGGTACTTTTTCAGGATGAAGGAGTTTGTTTTTATGTCAAAGAGTATGAACAGGAGAATGGAACCCAACCTGTGTCTTTAAAGAATTATATAGAATTCTTCTCAATGCCTTCTACACAGCCAATATGTTTGGGAAATTTTAATTAAACCCTTTTTAAAAACTATTTTATTTCTATTCCTTTGCTATGTTTAAATGCAACTTAAAAAAAAATATAAAATAAAACCTTACTGCCATCTGTCCACAGGTGACCACAAAGGTATGGCTACAACTTTTGTAGTTCCACTTGAACTACTTTTAAATCTAATAGTTTGGTAACAACAGCACTGTTAGAACAGCAGCACAAAGCTCAGCACTGTCTAGTTTTTTGAGCAGATTTTCAGGTCAACATTTAAACCCCAGTGAACGTCCTGGTGTACCACTGTCTCTGCTTTCTGTATATGAGAGGAGTAGTTCAATTTAACTTGGTATGCCCTATACATGCTCCCCCGTTGGAGAGTGGTTTGGAACATCTTTTAGAAAGAATACAGAGATTTTACTCAGAGGCTGTTTGTCCTATTGCTGTGCGTACCTATCACTTCTGGTTTGTGTGTGTGCTCTGAGTTCTTAATGAATATATATGAGTTTTTCAACGTTTATATTAATACTCGTAAATATGCTGAATTGTCAGCAGTGGGAAAATTTGGCATTACAGGTTACAGAAAAAGAAGACCACCAAAGAGAACTTGCGTCTGGGCAACTCATCCTGAAGAGTGTATAGTAAATACTGAGACTCATCTGAGACTGAGGAGTAGCCTGATCTGAAACACATCAAAGTGAATTTTAATTTCGGTAGCCATTGCATCAGGATCTCTTCTAGCCAAGAAATACGAGTTTACTCCTTCCACCCCACACTCAGCCCCACTTTTATTAGCTCTTAATTTAATTCTAAAATTCTTTATCCTTTTTAGACATAAAGGTCCTAACATTTTTTTAAGTTTGAAACTAAGGTTATGGAGAAAAGGAACCTCCATGAAGTAGTTCCATAAAAATAAATTCCCACTGATAAAGAGTGTGGTGGCATTTTTCTGTTTGAATTTTGTTCACTACAACATTACTGTGGTGTTTTGAACAGGTACTGCTGTGCATTATTGGCATGAGAATTGTATGGGATTATTTTCACCTTTTCTCCGAACTAGCTGTACAGTCGTGGTGAAGAGCCAGCATGGATCATTCATCCATCCATGCATCCAGTGTGTCTGTGTCCAGGCTAACCTCCCTACCAATATGCCAATGGAAACCTTCTGCAGCCTCAGGATTAACATTTGGCAGCTGTGTCCCAGCTCCCTCTGCTGTTAAGGACCACAAAGATTCACATAGAATGGAAGTTATAGCAACTGTTGTTTCATTTTAATTGTGGTGGAACATGATTTAAGCTCTTACTGAAAACCTAGCAGCAAATCTGTTTTCTTCTGCTTTTCTCAAAACTGAGATTGAAGACTTGGAGCCTGCCTCCAAGGAGTACTTTGCCAGAGGTAGGATGATGTATGTTCATCTCCTAGCCAGCGGTATCTGTGGTGCAGCGTGGAGTAAAAAAGAGTGACACGGTGACATGGGGCTGTCTGAGGGGAAACAAGTAAGCAAGAATGAAGGAAACATGAACTAGAGCATTCAGAGCCTCCATATTTTAATGACGTTCAGCTTCGTAGAAGCCTAGAATCATAGAAACATTTAGGTTGGAAAAGACCCTTAAGATTATCGAGTCCAGCCATAAACCTAACACTGCCACATCCACCATAAAACCATGTTCCTAAGCGCCACATCTACATGTCTTTTAAATACCTCCAGGGTTGATGACACTTCCTTAGGCAGCCTGTTCCACTGCTTTCGGTGAAGAAGTTCATCCTGATATCCAATCTAAACCTCCCCTGGCACAACTTGAGGCCATTTCTTCTCATCTTATCACACTTGGGAAGAGACTGACACCAGCCCTGCCTGGGGCAGCTGGCTCATGCTGCCATCCCTCACAACAGAATAGCTCTCCCCAGTGGCTTCCACAGCACCCGACACCATGTCCTGCCAAGAGACACATGCAAAGTGCTGGAGCTTATCTGGTGCTAGGAGCAGAAAAGCCAAGGAACCCCCAGAAGGCTGTGGGAGAGGGGAGGCCAGGGCCTCCTGAGGGCTGTCTTTGTGGGCTGGAAAGCAGCAGCCTCTGCCCTGGGGTAGGGCAGAGAGATGTGGGGCTGGGCTGGGCTGTGCCCCTGTCTCTGTGCCCTCTTGGAGGTAGGCTGCAGGGAGGGAAGGGGGGATGGAGATCAGGAGGGGAAACCCCGGTCTCCTCCACACCTCTCCACTGCTCAGGGTGGGATGGGGGAGATGGCTGGGGCAAGCTCTGGTGAGCTGTTGGGGGGCCCTGATACACCGAAGAACCCCGATTCCCTGCATTCTACCCCAGACACCACCAGGTTATCACAAGGTATCTGCAGAAGGCAGTCAGGGAGGATGGAGGATCTTGCTGGGAGTCTTCACTGCTGCAGACTTGATGTCCCTGTCACTCTCGTCACGCCCACAGTCCCAGGGCAGGCACAGATGGGCCCCACAGCACCACACAGCTGGGCAAAGGAGAGAGGAGCACTGGAAGGTGCTGCCTTTGCTCAGCACCCACAGCTGCTGCTCCCCCTCACGCCAAAGCTGGTAGAGCAAGCCAAAAGTCCTGGTGGAGCCTGCACACCTTTTGTGTGTGCCTGCAGGAGCTCTGGACAAAATGTATGGACACAGAGTCTGTGGCTGCTGAAAAGCAGCGCGGTCAGGGACAGTGGCAGCACTTTCATGGTGACATTGCAGGGATGTCAGGGGCTGACCCCAGCGGCCACCCAGCCAGGAAGGCAGATCCCCCAAAAGTGAAAGCCTGCTCAACAGAATTCTTCCCCTTGTTGAACTTCATTAAATTCATCTCAGCCCAATTCTTCAGCCTTTCCAGATCCCTTTCAATGGCATCACAACTGTATGGTGTTTCAGCCACTGTTCCCTATTTTGTATTATCTATGAACTTGCTGAGTGTGCCCTCTCCCCGTTGTCCACCTCCTTAATGAAGATCTTAAACAGTATTGGCCCCAGTACTGACCCTGCATTACAACACTATTAACTGGCCTCCAACTGGACCTTGTACTATTGATTACAATCCTCTGGCCCTGCATTGTGTTGCTGAAATAATGCATTCTGTTTAAGGAAAACTGGCTTTGTCTTCATCTGGTACAGTTGAAATTGTCATTTTGCATAGTATTTTATGCAGAATCGGTGTTTGGTGGTAACATACTGAGGACTGCCACCTTCTATCTCTTCAGTTACAGCTTTCTTTTGCAATTAATAACCAAAAGATATATTAGTAGATCATTTGGGTGAAGAACATGAATTCTCAGAACTGAGATATTTAAATGGGAAAGTAGAGGGAAATGTTGTCAACAAAAATGCCAGGAAGATTGAGCATAGTATGAGATCTTAAACCAGTAACCTTTGGTTGCAAACCACAAGAGTAATAAATAACGTGCTGCACACAGCTCTATTTTGTAGGGCTGCAGTAGCTCTGCAGCTTTGATGTCTCCCTTCTTTGGGAAGGTGGGAGGAGACCAGAAGATCTGCACGTGTCGTTTGTCCTGACTGAGTCCTGTCTAGTTTTCTAAACAGTGTGAGACTTGTTCATTTGACTTGTGTGTTCCTCTCCCCTCCCCCTGCTCTTTTTCACATATTCACAGAGCAGCACAGGCATTTCTCTACTGTTTCTTGACCCAAGCACAAGAGAAAGCAGATCAGCTATGGTCAACTGAAGAGCCATATCTGAACTAAGCAGGAGGCACACCGCAGCTCTGCCTGCTGCAGAGCTGCCAGAGGTGTTAGCCTGAAGCACTGTGTGCCAAAATGCTCCAAGTTAAGACCGCCATTCCTCAGTTGCAGCTTTGCACTATGGACCCTCCCTTCTTACACTGTCTTCCATAAAGTCCTCTCCACCTGTGCTCACGTAACTCAGTTGCACACTTTGGCCAGCTGCAAGCTGAGAGGTCTATTAACCTCCGTTCACATACATCCTGAATTATTTAATGCTGATTCCACAGACTGCTGCATGGCTTCTCTAAACTCGTGCCCTTCGTTTAACTGTGAAGGGCACATTATTTTTACTGCTATATCCTGCACAGCAATAGAAACAGGAACTGAACTTCTGATCCTTTTGTCTGCTTCTAGGCAAGGTAGTGGAAGGTGGGAAAAGAGAGCTGCAGTAATCTGAATAAAATACAGGTAACAGTATTTTGTATGTTAATATTCATGGATTTCATATTCAGTATATATATTTTACTAAGAATATATATGTTGGAAAAAAAGAATACAAGATGTGCAGGGATCTTGTAAATCCAAAGAAACAACAGTGTTTTTCCTTTGATATACTTGTAGGTAGGCCTAGTTAGCCTAAGATCCACATAATACACTTCAGATAACAGAGGCTGTCACTGATTTTGTAGACTTGAGAGTATTTCAGGTGGTCACAACTGAGCTTAAAAGACTAGGAAATTAAAATTTTGGCAATGAAACTGTGACATATTTCCTAAGGCAAAGTTTAATTTAACACACACAAATAATACAAACGTAAGCATGTACTGCTAGTTTTATTCAGCATTTCACGTGTTCTCTGACAGTAATTTTCCAAAAGATAAAGCCATTCTACAGATGCGCAGGCAATAATAATTAGTTGGATTTTTCTTTTCTTTCTTGACTGAGAGAAGATATTGAACTGTTCCTAAATGGAGTTCCTTCCTTCTTCTGCCCTATAAACTGTAGGTGTCAGAGTCTATGGCCAGTCCTAATTAAACAGTGATTGGACTGGGGAAGCATTTGGAGGCGAAAGTACATGAAAATCTCATGATGTTGCAGAAAACAATTAATGACTCAGCTGGTGAACTGGCCTTTACATAAGTAATTGTAGTTGTGGACCACTGCACCTGACAAAGGAAAGAGCTTGCAGATACCTTTGCGGCATTACAGGTCTCATTGGTGTCAATATATTCACTTCCTATCCACTTAAATGTTATCAGCAGGTAGCTGGGGTATTCTTCCCAGTATCCATTAGATAGTCATTTAATTGTTACTAATATGAATAATAAACCAAATTCAGCCTTTGCGTTATGATGTGTCCTCTTCAATAATTTGAAAGAGACAAAAGTAATTCCAGCACAATACTTAGCTGTCCAGGCAGTGTAAATCTGCCATGGGGTTTAATGAAAGTAAATTTCTCTGCTGAAAATGTAGGTTAGAAGCTGGGATGACTCAGGGAAGACAGAACACAAGAAGAAACAGTATTCCTGTAGCTAGAGTTCTATAGAGTCCATATGCATGTTTTTTTTAAAAAGATATGTCAAATAATATATAATATTATCTCCTATATATGTAATATATATTAAATATTTATGACATTA